>CM038678.1:656137964-656383016 GCA_021605205.1 Aegilops longissima | reverse complement strand
TATGCATCACACAATCTCAGATTCATCTATTCAACCAACACAAAGAACTTCAAAGAGTGCCCCAAAGTTTCTACAGGAGAGTCAAGACGAAAACGTGTGCCAACCCCTATGCATAAGTTAACAATCGGAACCCGCAGGTTGATCACCAAAATATACATCAAGTGGATCACGTGGATATCCCATTGTCACCACAGATAAGCACATGCAAGACATACATCAAGTGTTCTCAAATCCTTAAAGACTCAATCCTCTAAGATAACTTCAAAGGGAAAACTTAATCCATTATAAGAGAGTAGAGGGGGGAGAAACATCATAAGATCCAACTATAATAGCAAAGCTCGCGATACATCAAGATCGTGCCAAATCAAGAACACGAGAGAGAGAGAGAGAGAGAGAGAGAGAGATCAAACACATAGCTACTGGTACATACCATCAGCCCCGAGGGTGAACTACTCCCTACTCGTCATGGAGATCGTCGGGATGATGAAGATGGCCACCGGTGATGGATCCCCCTCCAGCAGGGTGCCGGAACAGGGTCCCGATTGATTTTTGGTGGCTACGGAGGCTTGCGGCGGCGGAACTCCCGATCTATTGTGTTCCCCGATGTTTTAGGGTATATGGACATATATAGGCGAAAGAAGTCGGTCATGGGAGCCACGAGGGGCCCACAAGGGTGGGGGCGCGCCCAAGGGGGTAGGGCGCGCCTCCCAACCCGTGGCTTCCTCAAAGCTTCCCTGACGTCTACTCCAAGTCTCCTGGATTGCTCCCGTTCCAAAAATAACTCTCCCGAAGGTTTCATTCCGTTTGGACTCCGTTTGATATTCCTTTTCTTCGAAACACTGAAATAGGCAAAAAACAACAATTTGGGCTGGGCATCCGGTTAATAGGTTAGTCCCAAAAATAATATAAAAGTGTTTAGTAAAGATCATAAACATCCAAAATAGATAATATAATAGCATGAATACTTCGTAAATTATAGATAATTTGGAGACGTATCAGTATCCCCAAGCTTAATTCCTGCTCGTTCTCGAGTAGGTAAATGATAAAAGAAATAGTTTAGTGTGAATGCTAGAAGGTACACAAGTTTGATCAATGATAATTTCAATCACCTTTTCTAGCATCATCATATGTCATAACAGTAGTTCAACTCATAAAACTTCTCATGATCGAGTAACAAGCTATTCAAATGTTAAAGCATAGACCATAAACTTTCTTGAAAACTAGCAAACTATGTTCTCAGTCATCAAATAATTGCAATTCATCTTATTTTCAGGAAGGGTCTATGTAAGAGCTTTGATTTAGCAAATCCGACATACTCAACTATCATATAGTCTTCCATGATTGCTACCACTCAAAGCATATTTTTAGAACAAATAGCATCCATCGAACAGAGAGAAAGATAGGGGCTTAATGTTTTGCCTCCCAACTTATTTATCATATAGATAATTTTCAACAATAATAATCCATGACCAAATATATTTGAATGGCCATATATGCTTAGATCTTCCATCACATGATGCTTGCCAACTAAAGAGTAGGTTGGAATGAGAAGGAATACTACTGACTCTTGCATAAAAGTAAAATATAGGCCCTTCGCAGAGGGAAGCAGGGATTTGCAGAGGTGCCAGAGCTCGAAGCTTTAAAACGGAGATGAAAATAATTTTGAGAGGTATGCTTTCATTGTCAACATAATGACCAAGAGTTCCCAATATCTTCCATACTAGATACATTATAGGCAGTTCTCAAACAGAAAGGTAAAGATTTTACTCCCCCTCCACCAACAATCACACTTCACAGCTTGTCCGAAACAACGGGTGACGTCCAACTATCAACAATCCTGGGGGAGTTTTGTTTAAATTATTTGCGATTTTGTTTTTGATCTTTTGATCATATGACTGGGCATCCTAGTTACCAGCCATTTTCTCGTGAATGATGAGCGGAGTCCACTCATCGTGAGAATAACCCACCTAGCATGGAAGATACTAACAGCCCCTAGTTGCTACATGAGCGATTCGAGCATACAAAACAAATTATTATTTGAAGGTTTAGTGTTTGGCACATGCAAATTTACTTGGAACGACAGGTAAATACCGCATATAGGTAGATATGGTGGACACTCATGGAAGAAACTTTGTTCAAGGAATTTGGATGCACAAGCAGTATTCCCGCTTAGTACAGATATTTTGGCTAGCAAAGGATTCTAAATAGCAAGCACCTCATGTTAGAGGATCCATAACAATATAACTTATACAAATATACCCAAGCATAACTCATTAAGTTGTCTTCCTTGTCCAACTTGAACTAATTTGCTCAGGTTTGAAAATAATTAATGGGGCTCACAATCATAGAAGATGTCCAAGATAGTATATTTATATGTGAAATCTCTCTTCCTTCAATATTCTTTCATGAATTGTTCAAGTGACCAATACAATATTTGCTAACCTTCAATACATTTACCACCTCTACTTATATGTGAAGTCATTACTCCCCATGGGATAAGCATATGAAACATATATAATTTCAGGTTAATGATTTTCAAATCATTCAAACATTTACTCATAGGATATAAGTGAAGCACACGAGTAAATAACAAACTACTCCAAAAAGATATAAGTGAAGATCAATGAGTAGTTAAATAATTATGTAGCTATGTGAAGACTATCTCTCATTTAAGAATTTTAGATCTTGGAATTTTATTCATACAACAAGCAAAACAAAAGAAAATAAAATGACGCTTCAAGCAAAACACATATCATGTGGTGAATAAAAATATAGCTCAAAGTAAAGTTACCGATGAACGAAGACGAAAGAGGGGATGCCATCCGGGGCATCCCCAAGCTTAGGATTTTGGTTGTCCTTGAATTTTACCTTGGGGTGCCTTGGGCATCCCCAATCTTAGGCTCTTGCCACTCCTTATTCCATAGTCCATCAAATCTTTACCCAAAACTTGAAAACTTCACAACACAAAACTCAATAGAAAACTCGTAAGCTCCGTTAGTATAAGAAAATAAATCACCACTTAGGTACTGTTGTGAACTCATTCCAAATTCATATTGGTGTAATATCTAATGTATTACAACTTCTCTATGGTTCATACCCTCCAATACTACTCATAGATTCATCAAAATAAGCAAACAACACATAGAAAACAGAATATGTCAAAAACAGAACAGTCTGTAGTAATCTGTATCAAACGTATACCTCTGGAACGCCTAAAATTCTACAATATTAGGAAAACCTAAGCAATTTGTGTACCAATCCAGATAAAAAAGAATCAGATCAAAAGCACGTTTCTGAGCATTATCAAAACTAATTTACTGGGCGCAAAAGTTTCTGATTTTCAGCAGGATCAACACAACTATCACCATAAGCTATCCTAAAGGTCTTACTTGGCACTTTATTGAAATAAAAGCTATAAAACATGATTACTACAGTAGCATAATCATGTGAACACGCAAAAATAGTAAGGGTAAATATTGGGTTGTCTCCCAACAAGCGCTTTTCTTTAATGCCTTTTCAGCTAGGCATGATGATTTCAATGATGCTCACCTAAAAGATAAGAATTGAAACATAAAGATAGCATCATGAAGAATATGACTAGGACATTTAAGTCTAACCCACTTCCTATGCATAGGGATTTTGTGAGCAAACAACTTATGGGAACAATAATCAACTAGCATAGGAAGGCAGAACAAACATAACTTCAAAACTTTAAGCACATAGAGAGGAAACTTGATATTATTGCAATTCTTACAAGCATATATTCCTCCCTCGTAATAATTTTCAGTAGCATCATGAATGAATTCAACAATATAACCAGCACCTAAAGCATTCCTTTCGTGATCCACAAGCATGGAAATTTTATTACTCTCCACATAAGCAAAATTCTTCTCATTCGGAATAGTGGGAGTATCATAAGAAACTCGAATACTATAAATTGTTTCCACATTAAAAGAGTAATGTTCAGAAAAAGGGTAATCATAATCATGACAAATTTTATAAATATAATCATCACTACTTTTTATAACATAAGTGTCATCACAATAATCATCATAAGTAGCAACTTTGTTCTCATCACAATCGATTGAAACCTCTTCCCAGACAGTGGAATCATTACTAAATAAAGTCATGACCTCTCCAAATCCACTTTCATAATTGTCACAATAAGATTCAACACCCTCCAAAATAGTGGGATCATTACTTCCTAAAGTTGACACTCTTCCAAACCCACTTTCATCAATATAACTGAGGGAGTTCCGGACTAGGGGGTGTCCGGATAGCCGAACTATCATCATCGGCCGGACTCCAAGACTATGAAGATACAAGATTAAATACTTCGTCCCGTGTCCGGATGGGACTTTCCTTGGCGTGGAAGGCAAGCTTGGTGATACGGATATGTAGATCTCCTACCTGTAACCGACTCTGTGTAACCCTAACCCTATCCGGTGTTTATATAAACCGGAGGGTTTTAGTCCGTAGGACGAACAACAATCATACCATAGGCTAGCTTCTAGGGTTTAGCCTCTTTGATCTCGTGGTAGATCCACTCTTGTAACACACATCATCAATATTAATCTAGCAGGACGTAGGGTTTTACCTCCATCAAGAGGGCCCGAACTGGGTAAAACATCGTGTCCCTTGTCTCTGTTACCATCCGCCTAGACACACGATTCAGGACCCCCTACCCGAGATCCGCCGGTTTTAACACCGACATTGGTGCTTTCATTGAGAGTACCTCTGTGTCGTCACCGATAGGCCCGATGGCTCCTTCGATCATCAACAGCGACGCGGTCCAAGGTGAGACTTTTCTCCCCGGACAGATCTTCGTGTTCGGCGGCTTTGCACTGCGGGCCAATTCGCTTGGCCATCTGGAGCAGATCGAAAGCTACGCCCCTGGCCGTCAGGTCGGATTTGGAAGTCTAAACTATACGGCCGATATTCGCGGAGACTTGATCTTTGATGGATTCGAGCCGCAGCCAAGCGCGCCGCACTGTCTCGGTGGGCATGATATAGCTCTGCAGCCGAACAGTGCCCTGGTGGCCGCACCAGAATCCGCTCCGACCCTTAATCCGGATCTGGATTCCCCGATCGAGGGCGAGTTGTTGGACACTGCCTCGGGGGCTTTAATCTCTACGGCGATCGAGCCGAACTCTATCCCTGTCCTTTGCGAAGACCTCGACTCCAGGGTGCCGGACTCCTCTCCGGACTCCGAACCCTCCGCGCCCTTGCCAATCGAATCCGATTGGGCGCCCGTCATGGAGTCCACTGCCACGGACATCTTCCAGCACTCGCCCTTTGGCGACATCCTGAATTCACTAAAGTCTCTCTCTTTATCCGGAGAGCCTGGCGGATTACGGTCGAGAAGGATGGGATGCGGACGACGAAGAAATTCAACGCCCACCCACCACCCACTTGGTAGCCGCTGTCGACGATCTAACCGACATGCTAGACTACGACTCCAAGACATCGACGGTATGGACGGCGATGCGGAGGCGACCATGACCCAGCGCCTACGAGGGGCTTTGGAAGGCCACCTCGTCATCGACATATACATGGTGGACATCCCAAAAGATGGGAACGGCGATGGAACAACGGAGGATGACCCTCCAAGAAACAACGAAGCGCCGGCGTCGGTGGCGCCGCTCTAAATCCGCCACAGCAAGAATGAAGATTCCGGCACGGAGATAACAATACACCGGACGGTGCGAAGAAAATCCACTCCAGCAAGATCCGGTAGCAGGAGGATGGAGACGCCAGACCCTCACGAGAGAGCGGCGAAGAAGAGGTAGAGGATTATATGCCTCCTCCGAAGACAAAGCAAGCCTCGGCGACAATGAATTAAATGCGTGCATGAGGATCCCGTCGAACAAGAGCGTTTTAGGCGCAGGATTATGGCCACGGCGAAACAGCCTCAAGAAAAAGCAGCAACAGATTAGAGCTGATCGGGATCGCTGGCCGGCAGATGGATGAAGTCCTCGCGGCGAAGAGCATGAGCTCGAACGCCCCTCAAAAGCTACCCTAAGCGCAAGCTGCTCCCCGATTAGAGGAGGAGGCTTACGAACCCGCATCACCAGGAGACAATCGGTGACCGACCACCCGTGGTCACGGCAGAGAGGCCCTAGGCCCTTCACTAGAACCGTACCCGGCATCGCTCAAAAAGCACACGGCCAAAGGGGCGCTCCGGACCTGCGAGATATATTGGAGGACAAGGCAAGACAATCAAGATCGATCTATGGATCGCGGGGGCATACAGTGCGTGGCGACAACCGTCGCGCGGACCTGATAAGTCCGGCGGGCGAACAAAACAGACCAAGCTCTTTTGAGCTCCGTCGTGATATCGCCCGATCTGAGGCGCCGACACCCACTATGCTTCACAGACGAAGTAATGGATCATCAAATCCCGAAGGGTTTAAACCCGTCAATATTGAATCCTATGATGGCACAACAGACCCGCGGTTTCGATCGGAGACTATCTCCTTCACCACATGGCCCATGGTGACGATCTTCACGCCATCAAATACCTCCCCTCAAGCTTAAAGGACCAGCCCGGCATTGGCTCAACAGCTTGCCAGCAGAGTCAATTGGGAGCTGGGAGGACACGAAGCCGCATTCCTCGATAACTTCCGGGCACTTATATGCGACCACCGACGCCGATGACCTAAGCCACATAATTCAGCAGCAGACGAATCGGCGGACAATTACGGACACGGTTCTTAACCAAGAAAAACCAAATCGTCGACTGTCCGGATGCGGAGGCCCTCGCGGCCTTCAAGCATAACATCCGTGACGAGTGGCTTGCCCGGCACCTAGGACAGGAAAAGCCGAAATCCATGGCAGCCCTCACATCACTCATGACCCGCTTCTGCGCGGGTGAGGACAGCTGGCTAGCACGCAGCAACAACCTCAACAAAAATTCTGGCAGTCCGGACTTCAAGGACCGAAATGGCAGGCCGCGTCGTAACAAAAACAAACGCCGCATTAACGGCGACAATATTGAGGATCTGACGGTCAATGCGGATTCAGAGGCTCTAAACCGGTCAGCGGAAAAAGCCATTCAAAAGAACTACTCCGGGTCCGTCCAATTTGGACCGAATACTCGACCGCTTGTGCCAGATACACGGCACCCCCGAAAAGCCAGCTAACCACACCAACAGGGACTGTTGGGTATTCAACAGCAGGCAAGTTAATTGCGAAAGCAATGACAAGGGCTGCATAGCAATGGCGAGGACGAGACCCAACCCGAACAATAGAGGACGAAGGTTTCCCCCACAGTGCGGACGGTGAACATGATATACATAGCGCACATACCCAAAAGGGAGCGAGCGTGCACTCGAGGATGTCTACGCGATGGAGCCAGTTGCCCAGTTCAATCCATGGTCCTCCTGCTCGATCACTTTTGACCGAAGGACCACCCCACCGACATCCGCCACGGCGGACTCGCCGCACTGGTCTTAGACCCAATCGTCGATGGATTTCACCTAACGAGTCGATGGGCGGCAGCAGCAACTGAACCTGCTTTACCAGATCTGATGCACAAAATGGGCATAGACCCTCAAGGATTAAACCTACCAAAAGCGACCTTTAAAGGCGTCATACCAGGTGTAAAGCCAATTGTACAGGCTCAATTACACTGGAAGTGGTCTTGAGATCCCGGATAACTTCCGGCGAGGAGTTAATCTTGACATAGTCCCGTTCCGGCGGCTATCATGCCTTTCTCGGACGTGCGCGTTTGCAAAGTTCAAGCGCGGTGCCGCACTCACGCATACCTCAAGCTCAAGATGCCAGGCCCTCGAGAGTCATCACGGTCAGCGGAAACACTAAGCGTTCTCTCCATGCGGAGGAACATACAGCGGCTCTCGCGGCGAAGTGCAATGCAGCCTCTTAAGGCAATTCTCGAGTCCGGCCGTTAAGCGGCGGACACAGCTAAGCGGCGCCGGAGTAACTTACAACAAGACCACAGCGCGTTCGAGCACACGTAGCAGTGCGGCCCCAACCCCAGCCCTGCGAAGCGTCAAAGCAGGTCCTTCGCGTACACCATTACGCTCACGAAGATACCATGGGCATGGGGAGAGGGCACGACCACGATAAACCAGCATGCGGCTCAACCACACGGGGGCTCTCAAGTGTGTCGTTCCTTTTTTTATTTTACCGTTTACTTTTTACCCACAGGACTCCGTTTGTCAGAAGCCTTGTCCGGCAGCAGACCTGCCGAACTCACGATGCAACAGCCAGGGAAGGATAAAGGCTACAACGAATATACCGGTGGTCTCCATTACGAGCATTTTCATACACCAATCTGCAGCCTACCCACGGAGAGGACATGTTTAATAGTCTCATACCTTGCTTATCGCACTATTTGTATCGTTCGCATTAGTAGCATCACTTATTGAATGAAACAATGCAGCACCTTTTGCTTATAATTGCATTTCTTTTCATACATATGTTCATTCACGACAGGCTGCATCCGTACACTTTGGTACGGCTAATATACACCAGGGCTTATGTTCCCGCATTATGGTATGATGAGTCCGAACACTTTCACAAGTGCGGCACCCGAACTTATAGCACTATATGCATCGGTTCCGAATCATGTCTTGGGTCAATAGTTGGGTTTGCCCGGCTCCCGTGTTTTGGTACCTTACGTTCCGTTATATCGGCTAAGGTAGCACCGGAGAACCACTGCGATTCCGCCCGATTCGGCTGGGTTAACGCCTCGATGGAAAGCTAAAACTGACCGTCATGATGAGGCGAGAGACCGTCGCTGTTCGAGAGGTTTTTGCGAGTACTTAAAGACTTATGTCACTTAGGCGAGGCGGATCTGTCCGGCCAAAGGCGTGAATAGCGCCCCAAATTGACCTTCGAAGACTAGGGGCTTCGCCGAAATTTAAAATTATAGAATTCTATGGCTAAGTGAGAGTGTTCAAGCATTATAAGTCCGGTTGCCTTGTTCGCTGTGTTGGCGCCTCCTAGATGGACCCAAAATGGGAACAAGAGCGCTCAAGTTTATCCCGAACACCCGGCACTTTCGTGGCATGGAAATTTGAAGCCGACGACTTGCCATCTCTCGATTTGATAAACAGCCGCACAGAAGGTAATATTTTAAATTAACAAGCGTTGCTTAGCGCATATGAACTAAGTTTTCAGCGCACATGATAACAAAATGCGAGTCTACTCAAATATTACATCTTTGGAGCACTCACCCGCAATAGTGCGGGCGCCCTTCGGCACACTCTCATAATACATCTCGGGCGTGCGATGCTCCTTGCCCTCTGGTGGCGGGTCCGTCACAAGCTTCTGGGCATCCATCTTGCCCCAGTGCACCTTTGCTCGGGCAAGGGCCCGACGGGCACCCTCAATACAAGCGGAATGCTTGATCACTTCAACCCACGGGCACGCATCCATCAACCGCCGCACCAGGCCGAAGTAGCTCCCAGGCATGGCCTCCTTAGGCCACAGCCAAACTATGAGGCCCTTCATGGCCTGTTCGGCCGCCTTGTGGAGCTCGACCAGCTGCTTCAGCTGGTCTCTAAAGGCACGGATGTCCGGCCTCGACATCTTGAGACCAGAAGACCTTCTCCGTGGAGCTCCCTCCTCGGCCCGGTAGAATGCGGCAGCATCGGACACGCTGCAAGGAAGATCTGTGAAGCATACGGAGAGCTCCAATTCGGGTAAGCAACAGGTAATTAACACTCACATGCTTACTCTGCATGAAAAATGCCTTACCCGCTACTATTTTCTTCACCGCCTCAATCTCCTAGAGGGCCTTGTAGGCTTCGGCCTTAGCGGCTTTGGCACTCTCAAGAGCCGTTGCAAGCTCGGACTCTCGAGTCTTCGAGTCACGCTCCAAGCTCTCATGTTTTTTCACGAGATCCTGGAGCTCTTGTTGTACCTCCGCCACCCGTGGCTCCTGCTTCTCTCGCTCGGTGCGCTCCGCGGCCGCATTGCGTTCGGCCGCGGCCACCGCCTCGTTAGTGGCCCCTACAATACCTACGTTATCCTTGTCATTTTTCTTGCAACCAAATCCTTTTCTGTAAGGTACAATTTTCATAAGGTATTACTCACCTTCTTTTTCCTCGAGCTGCTTCTTGGCATGGCCGAGCTCGTTCTCGGACCACTCGAGGTTTTCCTTCAAAGTATTGACCTCCGCAGTCAGTGCGGCGGAGGTCAGCAACACAACCTGCAAACCCACATTGACATATTTTTTATATGACTCCTGCGTTTATCTTTCTAAAGATCCTCAGTCCGGCTTTTCTTTCCGAACACCGAACCGAGCATCGGGGCTCTGTCTATGCGGTACCATTTTACATATATTGAAATTCTTACCTCAAAGCACGTTAGAAGGCTACTGCGAGCCGGTCAGCCCGCTCTTGGCGAGCTGAACCTTTCGAATCACCGCACTCATAAGCAGTGCGGTGTTCCTATTGATGGAGGCGCTGTTGAGCGCCTCCAGCAAATTATCCGGCACCTCCGGTTGGATGGAGGCAGCCGGCGTCTCGGTCTTGCCCTTCTTACGAAGGGGTCGCCCGCCGGACTCCGAAGCCACCTCCGGGGCTGAGTCCGGTGCACAGTCCGTGAGGGTGTCCTGCGACACCTCCGGGGCCTCCTCCTGGTGGGTCCTTTTCTGGGATCCCACCTCGGCGTCGTCCGCGGCACAGGGGGTGGAGGCAGTCGGAAGGGAATCCATATCCGACGCACCCAAGGACCCGCTCGACGAAACGGGAAGATCATCCTTGTGCGGACTGCAGGGTTGTATGCGTCATTAGAAAGACATTATATGGCGAAAATAAAAACCTTGAAGTTATTGGGAGTCCGGATACTTACGATCTCGCCAGGGGCTTGGCCCTTGGATGCCGATCTTAAATCGTAAATCCTTTGGCGTTGGCGGAGCAGTCCGGAGGAAGAGTTTTTCCTTCTTGGACCCTTGGCCTCCCTTGTTGGGAGGCCTTCCTTTCTTTTCTCCCCCGCTGGGGAGAGGCTTTCTTCTTCTCCTCCTCACCTTGGTGGGAGGAGTCGACCTGATTCATCATCCGATAGCACCTGAAAAGGAACTCTTCCGAGTCCCGTGGCCGTCTTCTTGGCCTTCTTCTCCGGCACCACGTGGGGTGCGGAGCCTTTAGCCCGTTAGGCGGGCGTCCGCTGGGTCCTCGGCAATGGGGCGGACAGGTAATCCGTTCGCCTTCGCCAGCCATTCTGTCAAAGGTAAAGGGAGTTTAGATCCGCATAGAGCCAAACTATGGAAAACAAGTGGTGAAATCACTTACCTCGTCACTGGGACGCTGCGAGCAGAATCCGCGATCTTGATGGCGGATGCGGGGCCGGCGCCTTGAACAGCACCTTCCAGACATCTTCGTCCGTAGTGTCGAAGAGCCCGCTCAGGGTCTGGTGCTGCGGCGGATCAAACTCCCACATATTAAAGCCCCATCGCTGACACAGGAGAATCCGGCGGATGAGCATGACCTGGACTACGTTGACAAGCTTGAGCTTCTTGTCCACCAACTTCTGGATACAGGCTTGAAGTCCGGTCAGCTCCTCCGAATCCCCCCAAATTCGGCCACTCTCTTTCCAGGAGGTGAGCCGTGTGGGGATGCCAGATCTGAATTCGGGGGCGCTGCCCAATCAGGCTCACGCGGCTCGGTGATGTAGAAGCACCCAGATTGCCACCCCTTGATGGTTTCCACGAAAGTGCCCTCCAGCCACGTAACATGGGACATCCTGCCCACCATGGCGCCTCCGCACTCCGCTTGGCTGCCCTTCACAACCTTTGGCTTGACACTGAAGGTCTTGAGCCACAAGCCGAAGTGGGGCTGGATGCAGAGGAATGCCTCGCACACGACGATAAACGCCGAGATGTTGAGGATGAAATTGGGGCGGATCATGGAAATCTAGGCCGTAGTAGAACATGAGCCCCGGACAAAGGGATGAAGCGGGAAGCCCAGTCCGTGGAGGAAATGGGGAAGAAATACTGCCCTCTCATGGGGCCTGGGGTTGGGGACGAGCTCTCCCTCGTCGGGGAGCCGATGCGCGATGTTGCTGGACAGATGTCCGGCGTCGCGCAGCTTTTGGATCTGCCCCTCCGTGACGGAGGAGGCCATCCACTTGCCTCCCGCTCCGGACATAGTTGGAGAAGGTTGAGATGAGAAGTGCGGACTTGGGCGATGGAGCTCGAGTTCGCGGAGATGGATAAGCCAAGGAGGAAGAGGGCGCAGGTTAAAGGGTTGGATCTTTATCCCCTTATATGGGCGGACAAAAACATGTGTCCCCACCGGCCTGGTAAAACTAGCTTATCTCCCAAGCGCCACAATCAATGGCGCGGTTGGGTTACCCACGTCCGTATTGATGGGAATCCCGGAATAAGGGAACACGATCTCTGCTTCGACAAGGCGTGCCAAGGAAACCGCCGCTAAACGCTACCGAGGTGGAACAATAAAACAATTTGAGTAAAGGCTTGGTAGTGGTGCGAGGTCACGCCACAAAATCGTCGCAGATTGATCTTGTGTAATATTATTCTCTCTACGGTGGTATGTGGAATTTATTTTTGCGAGCGGACGCTATCTGGTGTTCACAATCTTCTATGAATTATTCGGAGGAAGAACCCGCCTTGCAATGCGAAGACAACATGCGCCGGACTCATCGTCATTGAAGCTTGGTTCAGGGCTCTTGGCGAGTTCCGTACTAGGGGAGTCCGGATAGCGAACTATCATCATCGGCGGACTCCAAGACTATGAAGATACAAGATTAAAGACTTCGTCCCGTGTCCGGATGGGACTTTCCTTGGCGTGGAAGGCAAGCTTGGCGATACGGATATGTAGATATCCTACCTTTGTAACCGACTCTGTGTAACCCTAACCCTATCCGGTGTCTATATAAACCGGAGGGTTTTAGTCCGTAGGACGAACAACAATCATACCATAGGCTAGCTTCTAGGGTTTAGCCTCTTTGATCTCGTGGTAGATCCACTCTTGTAACACACATCATCAATATTAATCTAGCAGGACGTAGGGTTTTACCTCCATCAAGAGGGCCCGAACCTGGGTAAAACATCGTGTCCCTTGTCTCCTGTTACCATCCGCCTAGACGCACAGTTCAGGACCCCCTACCCGAGATCCGCCGGTTTTGACACCGACAATAACCATCATAAATAGGAGGCATGCTATCATCATAATAAATTTGCCCATCAAAACTTGGGAGGCTAAAATATCATATTTATTAAACATAGCATCCCCAAGCTTGGGACAAACATTAATTGCAGCAAATAAATTCTCAAACATGTCATTCTCATCAAACATGGCATCCCCAAGCTTGGGCCTTTTCATATCATAAGCATAATCACTCTCATCATTAATAGTATGGACAACACCAATAGTATAGCAATTATCATCATCACAATGAGTAGTAGGAGCAACATCATTTGTGAGGGATACCTTTCTACCTTTGCTTCTCCGTCTTTTCTTTTTCTTCTTCACATCATGTGTGGGTTTAACCCTCTTTTTTGAGCTCCTTATTGATGAGATTGGTTGAATAGAAGGCTCCTCCTCGTTATTTCATCATAAGAAATAATAGGAGGATATTGGGAAGTCTCTTCCCTTTCGTTAGTATTCTCTTCATCTTCTATTTGTTTTCTTGTCTTTATATAATTGGCAATATAAGGATTTTCAATGCAATTCACCGCACAATACATAAAAATTTCTTCTAGATCAAAATCAAGAACTTTATCAAGGACAAATTCTGGAAGATCCTTAGTTATACGTTTCATTTCTTCATAACCCAAAAGCAAACTAAGTTCATTATGATGTGCAAGGGAAATAAAGTCATCAAAATTTTTGGACACGATACGATCATGAAACAATTTGCATTGGGTATTGAAATGATCACGTTCATTGCAAAGTTCACAAGGACGGCAAATAAAGTTTAAATTTTCAGCACAAACACCTAGCCTTTCTTGCAACCATTTAGTTTCCAAATACTTATGCCTCTTGCAAAATATTTTTCCCTATTTGGTGTGTACTTGCAAACTCTATGCACTCCACAAAAGTTGACATGCTTATAAGAGACATTTTTATCATGATTAGTGCAATCATCATTAGTACTATGGATATTCAAGGAGTTCATACTAACAACATTGCAATCATGCTCATCATTCAAAGATTTAGTGCCAAAATTTTATAGATTTCTTCTTCTAGCACTTGAGCACAATTTTCATTTCCATCATTCTCACAAAAGATATTAAAAAGATGAAGCGTATGAGGCAAACTTAATTCCATTTTTTTGTAGTTTTCTTTTATAAATTAAACTAGTAATAAAACAAGAAACAAAAAGATTCAATTGCAATATCTAAATATATACCTTCAAGCACTCACCTCCCCGACAACGATGCCAGAAAAGAGCTTGATGTCTACTACGCAACCTTCTTCTTGTAGACATTGTTGGGCCTCCAAGTGCAGAGGTTTGTAGGATAGTAGCAAATTTCCCTCAAGTGGATGACCTAAGGTTTATCAATCCGTGGGAGGCGTAGGATGAAGATGATCTCTCTCAAACAACCCTGCAACCAAATAACAAAGAGTCTCTTGTGTCCCCAACACACCCAATACAATGGTAAATTGTATAGGCGCACTAGTTTGGCGAAGAGATGGTGATACAAGTGCAATATGGATGATAGATATGAGTATTTATAATCTTAAAATATAAAAACAGCAAGGTAGCAAGCGATAAAAGTGAGCATAACGGTATTGCAATGCTAGGAAACAAGGCCTAGGGTTCATACTTTCACTAGTGCAAGTGCTCTCAACAATAATAACATAATTGGATCATATAAATATCCCTCAACATGCAACAAAGAGTCACTCCAAAGTCACTAATAGCGGAGAACAAACAAAGAGATTATTGTAGGGTACGAAACCACCTCAAAGTTATCTTTTCTGATCGGTCTATTCAAGAGTCCGTAGTAAAATAACACGAAGCTATTCTTTCCGTTCAATCTATCCTAGAGTTCATACTAGAATAACACCTTAAGATGCAAATCAACCAAAACCCTAATGTCACCTAGATACGCCAATGTCACCTCAAGTATCCGTGGGTATGATTATACGATATGCATCACACAATCTCAGATTCATCCATTCAACCAACACAAAGAACTTCAAAGAGTGCCCCAAAGTTTCTACCGGAGAGTCAAGACGAAAACGTGTGCCAACCCCTATGCATAAGTTCACAATCGGAACCCGCAAGTTGATCACCAAAACATACATCAAGTGGATCACGGGGATATCCCATTGTCACCACAGATAAGCACATGCAAGACATACATCAAGTGTTCTCAAGTCCTTAAAGACTCAATCTGATAAGATAACTTCAAAGAGAAAACTCAATCCATTACAAGAGAGTAGAGGGGGGAGAAACATCATAAGATCCAACTATAATAGCAAAGCTCGCGATACATCAAGATCGTGCCAAATCAAGAACACGAGAGAGAGAGAGAGAGAGAGAGAGAGAGAGAGAGAGAGAGAGAGAGAGAGAGAGAGATCAAACACATAGCTACTGGTACATACCCTCAGCCCCAAGGGTGAACTACTCCCTCCTCGTCATGGAGATCGCCGGGATGATGAAGATGGCTACCGGTGATGGATCCCCCCTCCAGCAGGGTGCCGGAACAGGGTCCCGATTGGTTTTTGGTGGCTACGGAGGCTTGCGGCGGTGGAACTCCCAATCTATTGTGTTCCCCGATGTTTTTAGGGTATATGGACATATATAGGCGAAAGAAGTCGGTCATGGGAGCCACGAGGGGCCCACGAGGGTGGGCTGCGCCCAGGGGGGTAGGGTGCGCCTCTGCCTCGTGGCTTCCTCGAAGCTTCCCTGACGTCTACTCCAAGTCTCCTGGATTGCTTCAGTTCCAAAAATAACTCTCCTGAAGGTTTCATTCCGTTTGGACTCCGTTTGATATTCCTTTTCTTCGAAACACTAAAATAGGCAAAAAAACAGCAATTTGGACTGGGCCTCCGGTTAATAGGTTAGTCTCAAAAATAATATAAAAGTGTTTAGTAAAGATCATAAACATCCAAAACAGGTAATATAATAGCATGAATACTTTGTAAATTATAGATACGTCAGAGACGTATCAAGGGGGTGTTGCAATGCCTCACAGCGCGCCACATGCCCTCGAGCATCTCCATCTACGCCGACGACGTCGTCTTCTTCTAACGACCGGATGCACGGCCTCCCCTATCCAGTGCACGGACGCGGCCTCCCCTATCCAGTGCACGGACGCGGACCGAGCCATGATTACCACGAACCTCGCGCTGCCCGCTGCAAGACTTCCCCACCACCTACCTCGGCCTATCGCTCTCCATCCACAAAGTCAGCCCCACCGCTCCACAACCCATCATTGACAAGCTGGAGCGCATGCTTTTGCCGTGGTGGGCATCTCTGATGTCAAGGGGCGATCGGCTTGCCCTCTGCCTCCATGTGCTATTGGCCATGCCCACACATATCATGATTGCGATGGCCATCAACCCGCCCATTCTAAAGCGCATCAACTGCTTGATACACAACTTCCTGTGGTACGGCCGCAAGGACGCGAGCGGTGGCCACTGCAAAGTAAACTGGCGCCGGGTATGTAGACCGATCTCCCTCGGCGGCCTCGGAATCCCGGACCTCCAGCGCGCCGGCATCTCGCTGCGCGCCCGGTGGATGTGGCTCCAAAGAACGGACGCCTCGCGCCCGTGGCAGCACCTCCACATCCCCCGCTGCCCGGAGGTTCAACCCATCTTCAGGGCCTCAACATCTTGGAACGTCGGCAATGGCGAGTCATGCATGTTCTGGGAGGATAACTGGCTGGACAGGCAAAGCATCTCCGAGATCGCGCCCCTGGTTTACTGCAGGGTGCCCAAACGCCGGCGCAAAACACGCTCGGTGTGCGACGGCTTACTCATCCGGGCATGGATCGCCGACATCCACGGCGCCATGGGTGTGGCCATGACCATGCAGTATGTCATGCTCTGGCAGCATCTTCGACACATGACCCTGACCGACGAGCCAGACCGGTTGTCCTGGCAATGGACTAGCTCAGGGACCTACTCTGCCAGCTCCTGCTATCAAGATCTATTCGCTGGATCCGTCAACGACCCGCACTGGCGCATCACTTGGAGTTCATGGGCACCGCTCCGCATCAAGTTCTTCGTCTGGCTTGCTTTGCTGGGCAGATGTTGGACCGCCGACCGTCTGGCGCGACATGGCCTTCCCCATGAGCCACGCTGCCTTCTATGCGACCAAGAGCCAGAATCCACGCAGCATCTCCTGGCGGGCTGCTCCTTCTCTCGCCAAGTCTAGCATGAGGTGCTGTCATGGTGCCGATGCACCACAACGATCCCCGCCCATGATGACGAGTTCACCAACTGGCTCTCCACGCCCATCTCCAGCACCATGGCTAGTCTTTGCCGCGGCCTCGCCTCCATCGCCATCCTCACCGCTTGGCACCTATGGAAACACCGCAATGGCTGCCTCTTCGATGATGAACAACCAGCCGTGAGACACGCGATGCACACGATCCGAGGGATGGGAGGAGGCGTGACTTTACAGATGGTAGCCAAACTTCTGCATAGGTATGTGATAATTTATGCGCTTCTATGGTTGGCGAAACAACACCCTTTTTTTTTCCTGAAAATGTAGGTTATAAGGGCATGGCCCTCATCCTGCCCGAGACGTAAACTAGGTCCGATTGGGCAACACACCCCGTTGCCCCGTGTGCCACGGCTACCGACGCTTGCCATCCTTGTGTACGAGCTAGTTAGCCGCCTCTACATCTTGTAATACTTATATGTGTCGCCACTCTATCTATCAATGCAAAGATACGCAAGGCTTTTGCATATTCGCGAAAAAATATAGAGCACAATTAGCTTTATACAAGATAAACCGTACGAGTTAAAGTAGAAACCAAAACGAGAAAAGGGAAGGTACCGGTTCTAAATTATGACCACATAAGCTCGCCGCGTGTGTGAGCGCTAACCATCCGGCCACAATGACATTTAAATAGATAAACACAATTTATCTTATGTATTTTTTTCTATTTAAGAAACTTCTACTCTAGATAAACTTTTTGGAAAAATCAACTAGATTTTATTTGAATTCAAGTAATTTTAATTAAAAAATCTAGATAGAAAATATAGTGCAGAATGAGTGTATGAATTTTTTTGGACCAATTAACTAAATTTTTGTATGAATTTGAGTAGTTTTAAATTACAAATGTAGATAAAACAAAATATAATGCAGAATGAATGTAATTTTGTTTGAATTCAAATAGTTTTAAATTTGAAAATCTAGATAAAAGAAACTATAGGTCAAAATGAATGTGTGTAAATTTTTGGACAAAACAACTAATTTTTGATTGAATTTTAATAATCTAGATAAAATAAAATATAGTTCATAATGAGTATAGGTAAATTTCTTTCTGATAAATAAACATAATTTATTATGAATTGAAAAATCTAGCTGAAAGAAATTATATGTGAAGAAGAATGTACATCATTTTTGGGTCAAATCATCTAATTTTTGTTTGAATCCGAACAATTTAAAATTTGAAAATAAGGATAAAAGGAAATATAGTGCCAAATGAATGTACGTATTTTTCTGGAACAAATCAAAAAAATTGTTTGAATTGAATAATATTAAATTTGAAAATCTAGATAAAAGAAAATATGGGTTAGAATGAATGTACGTAATTTTTCAGACAAATCAACTAATTTTTATTTGAATTTTAATAATCTATATAAAAGAAATATAGTTCATAATGAATGTACAAATCAACGGAAATTTTGTTCAAATTTGAGTAATTTTAAATTGGAAAATGTAGATAAAAGAAATGAAAGTATGTGTATTTTTGCTGGAATAAATAAATAAGTTTTGCTTGAATTCAAATAATTTTAGATTAAAAAATCTAGACAATAGAAAATATAGTGCAGAATGAATGTATGTAATTTTGTTTCGAACAAATCATCAGAAAATTTATTTGAATCCGAATAATTTTAAATTTGAAAATCTAGAGAAATGAAAATATATTCAGAATGAGCACTTTTATTTTAGAGGTGATATACCTTAGTAGTCCAAATGAAATACCAAGTACCATTAGGTCGCTAGCTCCATTCCAATAGGTAGTTCGTTAGAACTCGCTCGTCCCATATTTTCCAGTCCAATATATTTACAACTTACACTGACCGTAGGACCCAGCGGACAACTATTTTTGGGGTGCTTTTGTACAAAGTAAAAATACGAGCGTGTTTCTGAAGAAAAAAAACATCACGTGCACTAGCCATTGACAATGGGCCCAATATATTTACAATCTACACTGACGGCGGGACCCAGTGGGAGTGATTTTGTACAAAGTAAAAAAAATGAGTGTGTTTCTGAAGAAAAAAAAACATCGGCCCTGAACATGTTGGCATGCCAAGTAGGCAACGAATACACCCAGGTACGGGAAATGTAACCGTATTTGCACGCCCACGCAAGTTAGATGACCAGAAACACGTATTTTGCAAGTTTGTGCACCAAACTGACCGTCGCGTGCAAGTTCTAAGACTTCTAGTGTATTTACCTCTTTTAATAACTCGACATGTGTTATGATTATTATGCACCAAAAAAACTTAATCCCAAACATATATCATGCCCGCCCACAAAAACATCTCGTGACACATCCCGTGCGATTGCGGTGGACATTCTGCTCACCTCACATCTTCTTCGGAGTACTCTCTTCTCTTTGTCGTTTTGCCGCTGGTGACAACATCATCTTCTTCACGCGTCTCCCCCCCTTGTCTCTCCTCCCAAGGGGAAAACGGCTAGGGTTCCTGCCTTCCATCGGCGGCGGCGGCAATGCCTCGTCTCCTGTGGCCTTAGGGTCATGGGACGCGGTGGATCCCGGCCCATACTGGCAGTAGGGCTCCGTCTTTAGGTGTTTCTTTGAGTTTTGCTAGGGTTTGTGTCCTATTAAAGAATGCGAGATGGCGTCGGCTCCCCGAAGATGGAATAAGGTTTTCCCCGCCTAGCCACCGTCCCGATGGTGCGTCTAGCATCGTCAGAGGGCGTGTGGAGGTGTGTCTCCGATGGATCTCGCGGGATTCGGTCGGTGGTTGTCTTTGGTGGATCTGCTTGGATCTTGTCTTCGTTCAACTATGTTCGTGTGTCTTCAAGTTGGAGCTTTTCGATCTATGCTTCTCTTCATCGGCGGTGGTTGTTGTTCTGGTGCACTGGTCCTTTGGGGCCTTAGCATGATGACTTCTCAACTGTCTGCTACGACGAGGGAAGGGCGATGAAGGCAGCGCGCCTTCGCTCGCTTCAGTGTTTATAGTCATCGCCAGGTGTTCTATGGATTTGGATGTGATTTTTGTTATGTCTGGTGATTGTAGTACTGCCATGATCGAAGATGATTTTAAAAAAGGAGGTTAACCCCCCGGCCTCTGCATCAATCGATGCATACAACCATCTCTATTAATTATTCCACAAAGGTCTAACAAGAAAATACATCAAGCCACCCAAAGCCACCACTCACACCTACAAACTCGATAATGTGGAGTGCTCTCACCCCCCATATCTAAAACCGGTGTCGTCGCCTATCCATCCACATAACGTATCGGAACGAACAGCCGTTGCAACAGACCTAAAGCGCGCACCACATGCAGACGTTTTAGAAGCCAGAAGCCGCTATCATCCTCGGACCGCCGACCCATCTTCAGGATAGAGATCCGCATCATCCTTGCCAGTCCGGACAACCGTCAACGGCCCCACGGCGCCCAACGGCACCACTGCCCTGTGCGCATTCATCCAGACACGAAGACTCCGGAAGATCTGTCGTGCGTAGCACCCGCCAACTGATACGTCTCCAATGTATCTATAATTTTTTATTGTTCCATGTGAAGGAAATATGCCCTAGAGGCAATAATAAAGTTGTTATTTATATTTCCTTATATCATGATAAATGTTTATTATTCATGCTAGAATTGTATCAACCGGAAACTTAGTACATGTGTGAATACATAGACAAACAGAGTGTCACTAGTATGCCTTTACTTGACTAGCTCGTTAATCAAAGATGGTTAAGTTTCCTAGCCATAGAAATGAGTTGTCATTTGATGAACATCATCACATCAGTAGAGAATGATGTGATTGACAAGACCCATCCGTTAGCTTAGCACTATGATCGTTTAGTTTGTTGCTATTGCTTTGTTCATGACTTATACATGTTCCTATGACTATGAGAATATGCAACTCCTGAATACCGGAGGAACACTTAGTGTGCTATCAAACGTCACAACGTAACTGGGTGATTATAAAGATGCTCTACAGGTGTCTCCAATGGTGTTTGTTGAGTTGGCATAGATCGAGATTAGGATTGGTCACTCCGATTGTCGGAGAGGTATCTCTGGGGCCTCTCGATAATGCACATCACTATAAGCCTTGCAAGCAATGTGACTAATGAATTAGTTGCGGGATGATGCATTATGGAACGAGTAAAGAGACTTGTCGGTAACGAGATTGAACTAGGTATGATGATACCGACAATCGAATCTCGGGCAAGTAACATACCGATGACAAAGAGAACAACGTATGTTGTTATGCAGTTTGACCGATAAAGATCTTCATAGAATATGTGGGAGCCAATATGAGCATCCAGGTTCCGCTATTGGTTATTGACCGGAGATGAGTCTCGGTCATGTCTACATAGTTCTCGAACCCGTAGCCCGCACACTTAACATTCGTTGACGATCAGTATTACGAGTTTATGTGTTTTGATGTACTGAAGGTTGTTCGGAGTCCCGGATGTGATCACGAACATGACGAGGAGTCTCGAAATGGTCGAGACATAAAGATTGATATATTAGAAGGTTATGTTTGGACACCGGAAAGGTTTCGGATAGGTTCAGGCATTTTTTGGAGTACCGGGGGGTTACCGGAACCCCCCGGGGGGTTAATGGGCCTTCATGGGCTTTAGTGGAAGAGAGGAGGAGGTGGCCAGGTGGAGGCGCGCGCCCCCCAAGCCCAATCCGAATTGGGGGGCTTTCCTTCTCTCCCTCTTCCTCTTTCCTTTCCCTCCTAGTTGGACTAGGAAAGGGGGGAACCTACTCCTAGTAGGAGTAGGATTCCCCCCCTTGGGGCGCGCCCCATGAGGCCGGCCGGACCCTCCTCCACTCTTTATATACGGGGGAGGGGGCACCCCATAGACACACAAGTTGATTTCTTAGCCGTGTGCGGTGCCCCCTCCACAGATTTCCACCACAGTCATATTGTCGTAGTGCTTAGGCGAAGCCCTGCGTCGGTAAATTCATCATCACCGTCACCATGTCGTCGTGCTGATGAAACTCTCCCTCGGCCTCAGCTGGATCGAGGGTTCGAGGGACATCACCGAGCTGTACGTGTGCCGATCACGGAGGTGTTGTGCGTTCGGTACTTGATCGGTTGGATCGAAAGTTCGACTACATCAATCGCGTTACTTAACGCTTCCGCTTTCGGTCTACGAGGGTATGTGGACACACTCTCCCTGCTCGTTTCTATGCATCACCTAGATAGATCTTGCGTGATCGTAGGAATTTTTTTGAAATTACTGCGTTCCCCAATAGTGGCATCAGAGCCAGGTCTATGCGTAGATGTTATATGCATGAGTAGAACACAAAGAGTTGTGGGTAATAATAGTCATACTGCTTACCAGCATGTCATACTTTGATTCGGCGGTATTGTTGGATGAAGCGGCCAGACCGACATTACATGACCGTGTTCATGAGACTGGTTCTATCGACGTGCTTCGCACACAGGTGGCTAGTGGGTGTCTGTTTCTCCAATTTTAGTTGGATCGAGTGTGACTACGCCCGGTCCTTGTTGAAGGTTAAAAGAGCACACTTGATGAAAAATCGTTGTGGTTTTGATGCGTAGGTAAGAACGGTTCTTGCTAAGCCCGTAGCAGCCACGTAAAACTTGCAACAACAAAGTAGATGACGTCTAACTTGTTTTTGCAGGGCATGTTGTGATGTGATATGATCAAGACGTGATGATATAAATTGTTGTATGAGATGATCATGTTTTGTAACAGAGTTATCGGCAACTGGCAGGAGCCATATGGTTGCCGCTTTATTGTATGCAATGCAATCGCATGTAATTGCTTTACTTTATCACTAAGCGGTAGCGATAGTCGTAGAAGCAATAGTTGGCGAGACGACAACGATGCTTCGATGGAGATCAAGGTGTCAAGCCGGTGACGATGGTGATCATGACAGTGCTTTGGAGATGGAGATTGATACATCTCCAACGTATCTATAATTTATGAAGTATTCATGCCATGTTTACAATAGTTTTATATGATTTTGGTATGATTTGAGTAGAACTAACCCGGACTGACGTTGTTTTCAGCAGAACTACCGTGGTGTTGTTTTTGTGCAGAAACAAAAGTTCTCGGAATGCGATGAAAATCAATGGAGAATTTTTCTGGAAAATATAAAAAATACTGGAACGAAGAGTTACCGAAGGGGAGGCCCGTGGGCCCCACGAGGGTGGAGGGCGCGCCCACCCCCCTAGGGCGCGCCCCTGTGCCTCGTGGACTTCTCGTGGGGCCCCCTGACTTGTTCTCGACGCCAACCTCTCCTATAAATATCCAAACCTCCAAAAAAAACCTAGATCGGAAGTTCCACCGCCACAAGCCTCTGTAGCCACGAGAAATCAATCTAGACCCTCTCTGGCACCCTGCCGGAGGGGGCCATCATCACCGGCGTCCATGGAGGAGGATCCCGGAGGGGCCATCATCGCCATGAAGGCCAAGGACCAGAGGGGGAACCTCTCCCCATTTAGGGGGGGGGGGCATGGAGGAGGAAGCACAAGGGGGAGAACCTCTCCTCCTCTCTCTCGGCGGCTCCGGAGTGCCATCGGGAGGGGAATCATCGCCGCGGTTATCGTCTTCATCAACATCACCATCCTCGTCTCTTTTACGCGGTCCACTCTCCCGCACCCCGCTATAATCCCTACTTGAACATGGTGCTTTATGCCACATAATATGATGTAATGATGTGTTGCCATCCTATGATGTTTTGAGTAGATATCCTTTGTCTATGGGTTGATTGATGATCTAGATTGTATGAGTTGTATGTTTTATTTTGGTGCTGTCCTATTGTGCCCTCCGTGTCGCGCAAGCGTGAGGGATTCCCGCTGTAGGGTGTTGCAATACGTTCATGATTCGCTTATAGTGGTTTGCTTGAGTGACATAAGCATAAACCCGAGTAAGGGGGTTCTTGCGTATGGGATAAAGGGGACTTGATATGTTAATGCTATGGTTGGGTTTTACCCTAATGATCTTTAGTAGTTGCGGATGCTTGCTAGAGTTCCAATTGTAAGTGCATATGATCCAAGAAGAGAAAGTATGTTAGCTTATGCCTCTCCCTCATATGAAATTGCAATGACGACTACCGGTCTTGTTAACAATTGCCTGGATAATTCTGCACACCGGCCCATCATTATTCCACACTCGCTATTTATAATATTAAGTAATATATTCTAACTTTATGATAACAACACCTACTTTTATATTTTAGCTCTCTGATGTCATGCAAAGTTATCCTCTTCATACCCACAACATAGTTTTATTTCTCGTTTCTAGTTGGAAGCAAACGTTCGGTGTACGTAGAGTCGTATCAGTGGCAGATAGGACTTGAGAGAATATTGATCTTACCTTTAGCTCCTTGTGGGTTCGACACTCCATACTTATCACTTCCACCTTTGGGAATTGTTACGATGATTCCCTGCACTTGGGGATTATCAGAGATCAAAGGCACAAGATGATGATGGCCATATCATATCACTTATATTGATTGCTTGTGATGTTTATCCTTTATGCATCTTATTTTGCTTAGTACGGCGGTAGCATTATAAGATGATCTCTCGCTAAATTTCAAGGTATAAGTGTTCTCCCTGAGTATGCACCATTGCGATAGTTCGTCGTGCCGAGACACCACATGATGATCGGGTGTGATAAGCTCTACATTCACATACAACGGGTGCAAGCCAGTTTTGCACACGCAGAATACTCAGGTTAAACTTGACGAGCCTAGCATATGCAGATATGGCCTCGGAACACTGAGACCGAAAGGTCAAGCGTGAATCATATAGTAGATATGATCAACATAGTGATGTTCACCATTGCAACTACTCCATCTCACGTGATGATCGGACATGGTTTAGTTGATTTGGATCACGTGATCACTTAGATGATTAGAGGATGTCTATCTAAGTGGGAGTTTGATAACCCACAAGTATAGGGGATCAATTGTAGCCTCTTTCGATAAGTAAGAGTGTCGAACCCAACGAGGAGCTAAAGGTAGAACAAATATTCCTCAAGTTCTATCGACCATCGATACAACTCTACGCACGCTTAGCGTTCGCTTTACCTAGAACAAGTATGAAACTAGAAGTACTTTGTAGGTGTAACAGGATAGGTTTGCAAGAATATAAAGAACACGTAAATAAAAACTAGGGGCTGTTTTAGGTAAAGAAGCAATAATGTTAGTATAGCGAGTGTGGAAAAGTGGTGGTAGGAGTTGCGAAATTGTCCCTAAGCAATTGACTACTTTACTAGACCGATAGCAAGTTTTATGTGGGAGAGGCCACTACTAGCATGTCATCCCCGACTTGGAATTATATGCACTTATGATTGGAACTATTAGCAAGCATCCACAACTACTAACGTTCATTAAGGTAAAACCCAACCATAGCATTAAGATATATTGGTCCCCCTTCAATCCCGTATGCATCAATTTCTATGCTAGGTTGAAGCTTCTGTCACTCTTGCCCTCCAATACATAGTCCTATCAACATACAACTAACCCTATGGTGTGATCCACGCACGCGCTCATATGATGGGCACCAGAGGACAACAACATAACCACAAGAAAATTAAACCAATCATAGCAGTTCACCAATTACCGATAGGACAACAAAAATCTACTCAGACATCATAGGATGACAACACATCATTGGATAATAATATGAAGCATAAAGCACCATGTTCAAGTAGAGGGTACATCGGGTTTCGGGAGAGTGGACCGCTGTAGATAGATGGGGTAAGGTGATTAAGATGTTGGTGAATATGACAGAGGTGTTGGTGTAGATCGCCGTCACACGATATGGCCCCGGCGGCGCTCCGGCGCCACCGGAAGTGAGGGGGAGAGAGCCCCCTCCTTCTTCTTCTTCCTTGACCTTCCCCCTAGATGGGAGAAGGGTTTCCCCTCTGGCCCATGGCCTCCATGGTGGAGGAGGGGCGAGAGCCCCTTCGAGATTGGATATGTCTCTCTGTCTCTCTCTGTTTCTGCGTTCCAGATTCTGGCCTTTCGTCGTTTCTTATATCCCCGGAGATCTGTAACTCCGATTGGGCTGAAATTTGGACACAATTTTTATCCGGATATTGGCTTTCTTGCGGCGAAAGAAGGGCACCAACTGCCTTACGGGGTGTCCACGAGGGTCAGGGGCGCCCCCTGCCTCGTGGCCCCCTCGGGCATCGTCTCGCGTTGATTCTTCTTCCCAAAAATCACATATATTCCAAAAAAAATCTCCATAAGTTTTTATCCTGTTTGGACTACATTTGATATGGATTTTTTGTGAAACAAAAAACATGCAACAAACATGAACTGGCACAGGGCACTGGATCAATATGTTTGTCCCAAAAATAGTATAAAAAGTTGCCAAAAGTATATGAAAGTTGTATAATATTGGCATGGAACAATCAAAAATTATAGATACGACGGAGACGTATCAGCATCCCCAAGCTTAAATCCTGCTCGTCCTCGAGTAGGTAAATGATAACAAAGATAATCTTGATCATGTAATCTAATCTTGGCATGAATATTAAGACACGAGTGATTCGAAGCAATAGTCTATTATTTGACAGTAAGACAATAAGACTTCAAGCATACTAATAAAGCAGTCATGTCTTTTCAAAATAACATGGGCAAAGAAAGTTATCCCTACAAAATCATATGGTCTGGCTATGCTCCATCTTCACCACACAAAGTATTTAAATCATGCACAACCCCGGTTTTAGGCAAGCAATTGTTTCATACTTTAGTATTCTCAAACTTTTGAACTTTCACGCAATACATGAGCTGAGCCATGGATATAGCACTATAGGTGGAATAGAATATAATGGTGGAGGTTGTGTGGAGAAGACAAAAAGGAGAAAGTCTCACATAGACGCGGCTAATCAACGGGCTATGGAGATGCCCATCAATTGATGTCAATGTGAGGAGTAGGGATTGCCATGCAACGGATGCACTAAGAGCTATAAGTGTATGAAAGCTCAAACTGGAAACTAAGTGGGTGTGCATCCAACTTGCTTGCTCATGAAGACCTCGGGCATTTGAGGAAGCCCATCATCGAAATATACAAGCCAAGTTCTATAATTAAAATTCCCACCAGTATATGAAAGTGATAACTCAAGAGACTATCTATATGAAGAACATGGTGCTACTTTGAAGCACAAGTGTGGTAAAAGGATATTAGCATTGCCCCTTCTCTCTTTTTCTCTCTCTCTTTTGTTTTTTTGTTTTTTTGTGGGCTTCTTTGGCCTCTTTTTTTATTTGGGCTTCTTTGGCCTATTTTATTTTTCATAAAGTCCGGAGACTCATACCAACTTGTGAGGGAATCGTAGCTTCCATCATCCTTTCCTCACATGGGACAATGCTCTAATAATGATGATCATCACACTTTTATTTACTTACAACTCAATATTACAACTCAATACTAAAACAAAATATGACTCTATATGAATGCCTCTGGCAGTGTACAAGGATGTGCAATGATCTAGCATAGCAAAGATATCAAAAAATGAACAAGCCATGAAAATACCATGCTAGCTATCTTACGATCATGCAAAGCAATATGACAATGAATGCTCAAGTCATATATATGATGATGATGGAAGTTGCATGGCAATATATCTCGGAATGGCTATGGAAATGCCATAATAGGTAGGGATGGTGGCTGTTTTGAGGAAGATATAAGGATGCTTATGTGTGATAGAGCATATCGTATCACGGGGTTTGGATGCACCGGCGAAGTTTGCACCAACTCTCAAGGTGAGAAAGGGCAATGCACGGTACCGAAGAGGCTAGCAATGATGGAAGGGTGAGAGTGCGTATAATCCATGGACTCAACATTAGTCATAAGAACTCACATACTTATTGCAAAAATTTATTAGTCATCGAAACAAAGTACTACACGCATGCTCCTAGGGGAAGGGTTGGTAGGAGTTAACCATCGCGCGATCCCGACCTCCACACAAAGGATGACAATCAAAAAATAAATCATGCTCCGACTTCATCACATAAGGGTTCACCTTACGTGCATGCTTCGGGAATCACAAACCTCAACACAAGTATTTCTACTAATCCACAATTACTCACTAGCACGACTCTAATATCACCACCTTTATATCGCAAAACTATTGCAAGGAATCAAACATATCATATTCAGTGATCTACAAGTTTTATGTAGAATTTTATGACTAACCATGTGAATGACCAATTCCTGTCATCTCTCTAAATAGATATAAGTGAAGCAAGAGAGTTTAATTCTTTCTACAAAAGATATTCCCATGCTCTAACAAATATAAGTGAAGCAAAAGAGCATTCTACAAATGGCGGTTTTCTATGTGAAGAGAAACAGGCAATCCAAACTTCAAATGATATAAGTGAAGCACATGAAGCTTTCTATAAAGCCATACTCAAAAGACATAAGTGAAGTGCAATGAGCATTCTATAAATCAACCAAGGACTATCTAATACCAGCATGGTGTATAAAAGAAAAGTGAAAAACTAAATGCAAAATACGCTCCAAGATTTTCACATATCGCATGAACGAAACGGATCCAGAAACATACCGATACTTGTTGAAGAAAGATGGGATGCCTTCTGGGGCATCCCCAAGCTTAGACGCTTGAGTCTCCTTGAATATTTACTTGGGGTGCCTTGGGAATCCCCAATCTTGAGCTCTTACCTCTCCTCCTTCTCCTCACATCGAGACCTCTTCGATCTTCGAACACTTCATCCACACAAAACTCAACAGAAAGTTCGGTAAGATCCGTTTATATAATAAAGCAAATCACTACTCTAACTACTGTTGCAAACCAATTCATATTTTGTTTTTGCATTGTAGCTACTGTAATATAACTTCTCCATGGCTTAATCCACTGATAGAAATTGATAGTTTCATCAAAACAAGCAAACAATGCATCAAAAAACAGAATTTGTCTTAAACAAGACATTCTATAGTAATCTGAACATTAACCATACCTCTGGTACTCCAAAAATTCTGAAACAAATTAGAAAAATAAAAATTTATATAGAAAGACAGTGCAAAAAATTTCAGAACCGTTTGACGTTCAGGTACAAAAAGAAAAATTGCGCACTACAGCCAAAGTTTCTGTTTTGCATCGCGCAAACCAACAAGCAATCTAAGCATCCTAAAGGCAAACCTTGGCACATTATTTTTTATAATACAATGGAATTGTACAAGGGGATAATTATTCTTGTTGAAGATTTTCTTTAATCAAGAGTCACAAAGTTTCCATGAGCATGAACAAAGTTTAAGGAGCTCCCCCACTTCAACAATGCTTGTCTCTCTCACTTTCACTTTCCTTTTCGAAAAGTTTTTTGGGTTACCCTCTTTATTTTTTTGTTTTAAACTATATTAAAGCACACAACAGTAGTAAATGACTCTCTAAAACTTCCGGGTTGTCTCCCTGGCAGCGCTTTCTTTAAATCCATTAAGCTAGGCATATAGTGCTCAAGTAATGGATCCACCCGGATCCCAAGATATATCAAAGCCAATTTTAATTAACAATGATTTGGCATTTAGTAGTGAGCACAAAGCAACATATATCATGTAATGACGAAGTCTAACTCTCTTCCTATGCATCGGCATGTCATAAAAGAACAATTCATGCACACATAGTAAAGGCCAATGCATAGTATAAACAATTTCTTGCAATTTTATCATATTGGAAACATGGAGAGGCGGAGATGTAGTTCCTCTCTCATAACAATTGCAAGTAGGAGCAGCAAGCACATGCATATCATATCTATCAAAATCATCATGTGTAGTAGTGAAACGCAACCCATCAATATAATCCTTAATAAGGGCATACTTCTCCGATATAGTGTAGTCGGGAGAATTCAAAAAGATAATAGGACTATCATGCGTGGGTGCAATAGCAACAATTTAATTCTTAACATAAGGAACTATAGCAAGTTCATCTCCATAAGCACAATTCATGTTGGCATCATGGCCACAAGCATAGCAAGCGTCATCAAAAATGGATATTTCAAAAGAATCAACGGGATCATAACAATCATCATAGCAATCATCCTTCGGTAAGCACGAAGGGAAATTAAAAAATGTATGAGTTGAAGAGTTACTCTCATTAGAAGGTGGGCACAGGTAGCTAATCCGCTCTTCCTCCTTTTGTTCTTCGCTCTCCTCATCAACTTTTTCATCCAATGATCTCACAGTTTCATCAATTTCTTCTTCCATAGATTCCTGCAAAATATTAGTCTTTTCTTGGATAGCGGAGACTTTCTCAATAAACGCATCAATATCGGCATTGTATTCATAATTCTCATAGCAATATTAAAGTATAGCTAATTTTTCAGGTTTGTAAACAGCATCATAAAGATTTTCACACTCTTTAAACAAAGATTCAATTTCATAAGCACCCATAAAAGCAACGAATTATTCTATTTGTTCCACATCATAGTAATGATATATACCATTAGCATAAGAAGCCAAGGTTTTATCATCATTAAATTTGCATGAAAAGGGAAGGTGTGGAGCCTTCATCCTAGAGCAACAAGTATAATCATATCTCAAGCATAGTTCCCGAGCATACCAATGCAACATATGAATTTGATCCCATAATAGTTTCCCTTTTTGAGTCAAGCGATAATCCCTAAAGTATTCATGTTGATCCAATGTGTCTCCCATTACATAATTGAATGGGGTTTTCTCAGGATTATTAAAGTAGTGCATAATATTTTTCACATAACCAGCATCGAGGGTTTTAGGAGGCTCCCCATCTCCATGAATAGCAAGTACACCTATTTTTTTGGTATTTTGTGTTCCATATCCATAACTAAAGATAGAGAACAACTAAGAATAACAAATAAAATCTACTTAGTGATAAAGAAAACAAGCACACACGAGAATATTCACCACACGCTATTGCTCCCCGGCAATGGTGCCAGAATAAGGTCTTGATAACCCACAAGTATAGGGGATCAATTGTAGCCTCTTTCGATAAGTAAGAGTGTCGAACCCAACGAGGAGCTAAAGTTAGAACAAATATTCCCTCAAGTTTGATCGACCACCAATACAACTCTATGCACGCTTAGCGTTCGCTTTACCTAGAACAAGTATGAAACTAGAAGTACTTTGTAGGTGTGATGACCCACAAGTATAGGGGATCTATCGTAGTCCTTTCGATAAGTAAGAGTGTCGAACCCAACGAGGAGCAGAAGGAAATGATAAGCGGTTTTCAGCAAGGTATTATCTGCAAGCACTGAAATAATAGGTAACAGATAGTTTTGTGATAGGATAATTTGTAACGAGCAACAAGTAACAAAAGTAAATAAAGTGCAGCAAGGTGGCCCAATCCTTTTTGTAGCAAAGGACAAGCCTGGGCAAACTCTTATATAGAGAAAAGCGCTCCCGAGGACACATGGGAATTATCGTCAAGCTAGTTTTCATCACGTTCATATGATTCGCGTTCGATACTTTGATAATTTGATATGTGGGTGGACCGGTGCTTGGGTGATGTTCTTACTTGAACAAGCATCCCACTTATGATTAACCTCTATTGCAAGCATCCGCAACTACAACAAAAGTATTGAGGTAAACCTAACCATAGCATGAAACATATGGATCCAAATCAGCCCCTTACGAAGCAACGCATAAACTAGGGTTTAAGCTTCTGTCACTCTAGCAACCCATCATCTACTTATTACTTCCCAATGCCTTCCTCTAGGCCCAAATAATGGTGAAGTGTTATGCACTCGACGTTCACATAACACCACTAGAGGATAAACAACATACATCTCATCAAAATATCGAACAAATACCAAATTCACATGACTACTAATAGCAAGACTTCTCCCATGTCCTCAGGAACAAACGTAACTACTCACAAAGCATATTCATGTTCATAATCATAGGAGTATTAATATGCATATAGGATCTGAACATATGATCTTCCACCAAATAAACCAACTAGCATCAACTACAAGGAGTAATCAACACTACTAGCAACCTACAGGTACCAATCCTAGACTTGGCGACAAGAATTGGATACAAGAGATGAACTAGGGTTTGAGAGGAGATGGTGCTGGTGAAGATGTTGATGGAGATTGCCCTCTCCCGATGAGAGAGCGTTGGTGATGATGGTGGCGATGATTTCCCCCTCCCGGAGGGAAGTGTCCCCGGCAGAACAGCTCTGCCGGAGCCCTAGATTGGTTCCGCCTCGTGGCGGCAGAGTCTCGTCCCGAAAGCTTGCTTATGATTTTTCTTCGGATGTAAGACTTCATATACCAGAAGATGGGCACCGGAGGGCCAACAAGGGGCCCATGAGGCAGGGGGGCGCGCCCCCCACCCTCGTGGCTATGTGGGGCCCCCTCTAACGTACTTCTTCCGCTCAATATTTTTTATTATATCCAAAAATAACTTTGTTTCAGGACTTTTGGAGTTGTGCAGAATAGGTCTCTAATATTTGCTCCTTTTCCAGCCCAGAATTCCAGTTGCCGGCATTCTCCCTCCTTATGTAAACATTGTAAAATAAGAGAGAATAGGCATAAGTATTGTGACATAATGTGTAATAACAGCCCATAATGCAATAAATATCAATATAAAAGCATGATGCAAAATGGACGTATCAACTCCCCCAAGCTTAGACCTCGCTTGTCCTCAAGCGAAAGCCGATAACGATAAATATGTCCACATGTTTAGAGGTAGAGGTGTCGATAAAATAAAATACGAACATGAGGGCATCATGATTATTCTCATAATAGCAACATATATGGATATTGCCATATGCTTTCTTATGCTCAAGTAATAATATATTCACAATGCAAAGTATGAATCAGAAACTTTATTGAGAACTAACAAACTATAATCTCCGTCATTGAAGCAATTGCAATTTATCATAACATCAGAAAGAGTCTATGTCAGAGCTATCTACCAAGTCCACATACTCAACTATCATTTAGTCTTTCATAATTGCTAACAGTCACGCAATACTTGTGGTTATGGAGTTTTAACCGGACACAGAGAAAGATAGGGGCTTATAGTTTCGCCTCCCAACCTTTTACCTCAAGGGTAATGTCAACAATAATAGTTCATGCTAACTCACATCCAATTAGATATATCTATCAGGATCTTTCCAACACACTGTGCTTGCCAAAGGATAAATATAAAAAGGAAAGGTGAAGATCACCATGACTCTTGCATAAGGTAGAAGATAATAATAAAAGATAGGCCCTTCGCAGAGGGAAGCATAGGTTGCCACGCGCTTTCAGGGTTGGATGCATAAAATCTTAATGCGAAAGAACGTCACTTTATATTGCCACTTGTGATATGAACCTTTATTATGCAGTCTGTCGCTTTTATTTCTTCCACATCACAATATCGTATAAAGCTTATTTCCTCCACACCAATCAATCATACATATTTAGAGAGCAATTTTTATTGCTTGCACCAATGACAACTTACTTGAAGGATCTTACTCAATCCATAGGTAGATATGGTGGACTCTCATGGCAAAACTGGTTTAAGGGTTTTTGGAAGCACAAGTAGTATCTCTACTTGGTGCAAAGAATTTGGCTAGCATGAGGGGGAAAGGCAAGCTCAACATGTTGGATGATCCATGACAATATACTTTATCTCAGATATAAGAAAACATAGCCCATTACGTTGTCTTCCTTGTCCAACATCAACTCTTTAGCATGTCATATTTTGAATGAGTGCTCCCAATCATAAAAGATGTCCAAGATAGTATATTTATATGTGAAACCTCTCTTTCTTTATTACTTCCTATTAATTGCGACGATGACCAAAGCTATGTTTGTCAACTCTCAATAATTTTTAATCATCATACTCTTTCTATGTGAAGTCATTACTCTTCATAAGATCAATATGATCTCTTTGTTTCTTTTTATTCTTTTCCCTTTTCTTTTATTCACTCAAGATCATGGCAAAATAATCAAGACATTGACTTAAGACTAATCTTTATTATATAGCTCACAGACTCGATTACATAGAGGGATCATAAAGCAAAACTCAAAACTAGATCATACCAAAACTTTTATTCTACTATATCAAGATATTACTAATAGGATCGAACTAAGAAAAACGGTAAAGATAGGAGATGTGATGGTGATACGATACCGGGGCACCTCCCCCAAGCTTGGCAGTTGCCAAGGGGAGTGCCCATACCCATGTGATTATGTCTCCTTTGCTGGTGAAGGGATTGTTGATGATGTAGGCTTGTCGTCCATCTTCCAAGGCATAGGCTCACCATCATAGAAGGATGATCGAGTCTCCAGGATCCTTGAATCTGCAGCCAAACTCATCCTTTTGAATCTATATTCATACTCACATTTTAGGTTTTGTAGGTCATAGATTTGGGCTTGGAGGTGCTCGATTTTCTCGTGGAGCTTGAAGATGGCCTCCCCAATGTCCTTGGCATCCAGCTTGTGGTTGGTGGTGAACTCCGTGATCATTATGTGATTGGAGTCAAGTCCACGCTTCAGCATATCCTGACACTTGAAAACTTGTAGCTCGATTGCTTCAAGCCTTGTCTCCACGCTTCCGGTCCTCCGTGGTCCCTCAACATCGCGGATGTGCAGCAACCCATCACGCATCTCAATGGTTTGAGGGTGTTGCAGCACCTCCGTGAGGTAGGGATTGATGACCTTCTCGAAGAACTTGTCCTTGGGGGCGCTTGGAGACGTCATGATGATTTAGATCTGTTAGAGAAACAGCTCGAAACGAAAACAAAGGATAATTGCGTGATACGGTGATCAAAACCTTCCGGAGAATATATAATGAATTTTTACCGACCAAAATACGTATCGTGCAAGAAAACGGAGTCCGGAGAGCACACGAGGTGCCCACGAGGTAGGGGCGCGCCCAGTAGGGTACGGCGCGCCCTCCACCCTCGTGGAGGCCTCGTGTCCTTCCCGGACTGCTTCTTATTTTTTTATTTTTCTAAATATTCCAAAACGGAGAAAAATTGACATTACCACATACCTATTCCTTTTCAGAGTCTGAAACGTTCCGAAAAGTGTCCCTTATTTATTCCTCCGGGGTTGCGGTTTCAATGACATTGGTTTCAACATTTATCGGATTACCTGAGATATAATGTTTGATTCTTTGACCGTTCACCACCTTCGGATTTGTGCCTTCGAAGTTGTTAATTTTTATGGCACCGGAACGATAGACCTCCTCGATAACGTAAGGGCCTTCCCATTTAGAGAGAAGTTTTCCTGCAAAAAATCTTAAACGGGAGTTGTATAGCAATACATAATCACCTACATTAAACTCACGCTTTTGTATCCTTTTGTCATGCCATCTTTTAACTTTTTCTTTAAACAATTTGGCATTCTCATAGGCTTGGGTTCTCCATTCATCAAGTGAGCTAATGTCGAATAACCTCTTCTCACCGGCAAGTTTGAAATCATAATTGAGCTCTTTAATAGCCCAATAAGCCTTATGTTCTAGTTCGAGAGGTAAGTGACATGCTTTTCCATAAACCATTTTATACGGAGACATACCCATAGGATTTTTATATGCAGTTCTATAGGCCCATAATGCATCATCAAGTTTCTTGGACCAATTCTTCCTAGATCTATTAACAGTCTTTTGCAAAATTAATTTGAGCTCTCTGTTGCTCAATTCTACTTGACCACTAGACTGTGGGTGATAAGGAGATGCAATTCTATGATTAACATCATATTTAGCAAGCATTTTTCGGAAAGCACCATGAATAAAATGTGAACCACCATCAGTCATTAAATATCTAGGGACTCCAAACCTCGGAAAAATAACTTCTTTAAGCATTTTAATAGAAGTGTTATGATCAGCACTACTAGTTGGAATAGCTTCTACCCACTTAGTAATGTAATCAACAACAACTAAAATATGTGTATATCCATTAGAGGCAGGAAAAGGTCCCATATAATCAAAGCCCCAAACATCAAATGGTTCAATAACAAGTGAATAATTCATAGGCATTTCTTGGCGTCTACTAATATTACCAATTCTTTGACATTCATCACAAGACAAGACAAACTTACGGGCATCCTTGAAGAGAGTAGGCCAATAAAAACCGGATTACAATACCTTATGTGCAGTTCTATCTCCAGCGTGGTGTCCTCCATAAGCCTCGGAGTGACACTTGCGTAGGATCTGTTCCTGTTCATGCTCAGGTACACAACGTCTAATAACACCATCTACTCCTTCTTTATAAAGATGTGGGTCATCCCGAAAGTAATGTCTCAAATCATAGAATTTTTTTTCTTTTTGCTGGTATGTGAAACTAGATGGTATAAATTTAGCAACAATGTAATTAGCATAATTAGCATACCCTGGAGTAGTACGAGAAGCATTTACGACAATTAATTGTTTATCAGGAAAGCTATCATCAATAGGTAGTGGGTCATCAAGAACATTTTCTAACCTAGACAAGCTGTCTGCAATGGGGTTCTCAGCTCCCTTTCTATCAAAAATATGCAAATCAAATTCTTGTAACAAGAGAACCCATCTAATAAGTCTAGGTTTAGCATCTTTCTTTTCCATAAGATATTTAAGCAGCATGATCAGTGTGAATAGTTACTTTAGAATCAACAATATAAGGTCTGAACTTATCACAAGCAAATACGACTGCTAAGAATTCCTTTTCAGTAGTAGCATAGTTTCTCTGAGCATTGTCTAGAGTCTTACTAGCATATTGAATAACATTTAATTTCTTATCAACTCTTTGCCCTAGAACAGCACCTACAGCATAATCATTGGCATCACACATGATTTCAAAGGGTAAATTCCAATCAGGTGGATGAACAATAGGTGCAGAGATCAATGCTTTCTTAAGTATTTCAAATGCTTCTACACAATCATCATAAAAAACAAATGGTATATCTTTTTGTAATAAATTAGTCAGAGGCCGAGAAATTTCTAAGAAGTCCTTAATGAACCTCCTATAAAACCCGGCGTGACCAAGGAAACTTCTTATACCTTTGATGTCCTTGGGACATGACATCTTTTTTCAATAGCATCAACCTTGGCTTTATCAACCTCAATACCTCTTTCAGAAACTTTATGCCCCAAGACAATACCTTCATTAACCATAAAGTGACACTTTTCCCAATTCAAGACAAGATTAGTTTCTTCACATCTCTGCAAAACTCGATCAAAGTTGCTCAAGCAATCATCAAAAGAGGATCCATAAACGGAGAAATCTTCCATGAAAACCTCACAAATCTTTTCACAAAAGTCAGAGAATATAGCCATCATGCATCTTTGAAAGGTAGCGGGTGCATTACATAAACCAAAAGGCATACGTCTATAAGCAAAAGTACCAAAAGGGCAAGTAAAAGTAGTCTTTGATTGATCATTGGCTAACACAGGTATTTGAGAGAAACCAGAATAACCATCTAGAAAGCAAAAATGTGTATGTTTGGATAATCTTTCTAGCATTTGATCGATAAAAGGCAAGGGGTAATGATCTTTTTTAGTGGCCTTATTTAATTTGCGGAAATCAATTACCATCCTATAACCTGTAATAATTCTTTGCGGGATCAACTCATCTTTATCATTAGGAACGACGGTAATACCTCCCTTCTTAGGAACACAATGGACAGGACTTACCCATTGACTATCAGCAACGGGATAAATTATACCTGCCTCTAGAAGCTTTAGTATTTCTTTTCTTACCACCTCTTTCATTTTAGGATTCAGCCGTCGTTGGTGATCACGAACTGGTTTGGCATCTTCCTCCAAATTTATTTTATGTTGACATAGAGTGGGACTGATTCCCTTAAGATCATCAAGAGTATATCCAATAGCAGCACGGTGCTTCTTCAGAGTTTTCAATAATCTCTCTTCTTCATGCTCTGAAAGGTTAGCACTAATAATAACATGATAAATCTTTTTCTCATCAAGATAAGCATATTTAAGAGTATTAGGCAACGGTTTAAGCTCAAACACAGGATCACCCTTGGGTGGAGGAGGATCCCTAAGTTTCAACAGCAAAAGCGTGTTTGAGGATGGGTTCTGTTTAAAAGTACTTCATCTATTTCCTTCTTTCATTCATAAACATATCATTTTCATGGTCTAGCAAATATTGTTCTAAAGGATCACTAGGAGGTACGACAATAGAAGCAAGACCAATAATTTCATCCTTACTATACAATTCCTCTTCACGGTGTTGTCTACGAAATTTAGAGAAATTAAACTCATGAGACATATCACCCAACCCAATAGTAACAATATCCTTTTCGCAGTCTATCCTAACATTAACAGTGTTCAAGAAGGGTCTACCAAATATAATGGGACAAAAGCTATCTTGTGGGGAACCAAGAACAAGAAAATCAGCAGGATATTTAGTTTTCCCACACAAGACTTCAACATCTCTAACAATTCCCATTGGTGAAATAGTATCTCTATTGGCAAGTTTAATTGTGACATCAATATCTTCTATCTCAGCAGGTGCAATATCTTATATTTACTAATTGGAGGCACCATACGTGGCACCACATTAATCCTTAAATTAAGGAATTTTAGCCATCCGATTAATATATAATGTGTTTGGAGCCGTTGGATAAAACAAGAGTCCTGATGTCCTATCCCACCTATGTGATTTGTCTTCCCTTTGGTCTCTATATGTTCCTAATGAAAAAACTGATCGTCACCTCATCCACCTACGTGAGTTGTGCCCCCTTTAGACTCTTTCTGTGTTTCCTAATGAAAAAACTGATCTCTCCTCCTAAATTAATATCTTCCTCTCTGTGAAGAAAGGGAAAATCCCTCGTGGACTCTTTCCTCCGCCTATCATGCCCCTTCGGGCAACGATGCATCATCCAAATCTGCGGGTCCGTTCGTCCCCCTGCGGTGCTCCTCCTCCTGATCCTTCTCCACTCTTCACGTGACAATCATGTAAAACCAGCCAGGCAGCCTCTCCCTGATCACTTCTCTACAATCTTTTAATCTCCATTGCCCCAACTATATATGCTGCAAGCCATCTTGGTTGAGAGGAGGACGTCCTTCCAAACATATCTTCCATGCCCTGCCAAAATTTAATCCAATCCAGTGGAGAAGGCAGTACATCGAAGGCAGTTTGTACCAGATTGGACAACAACCATTGTTGATCGAGGACTATGGCATACTGATCGCAGGTATGCAAGCAGGAAGAACAGAGTAGCTTTTTGTTTTTTAGGATTTTTAGATTGTGTTGCGCTAATGAAATTTGAGAGTTGGTGTATTATAAGAAAGTACAACCTAGAGTTTTTCTTTGGGGGTGATGATGTGCTTTCTTTAGTTTCAGACCTTTTCTTTGTATATAATGAGAAAGTGCAGCCTAGAGTTTCGTTTTGGCGGATGCTGATGATGTGATTTCTGTAGTTCCAGACCTATCAAGATAAATATTACTTGGACATCTAAGATATTTACTAGAAGCACTAATCGAGGCTCCACGTTAATCCTAAGAACAAGGGTTTACTGTCCATCCGATCTCCATATTAGTTAATAACAGCAGTCAGATTAAGTATCACAAAGAGTCCACATCAGTTGTCCCACACAAATACAAGGTCTCGAAAAAAAGGCTCCCATGTTAATCTTGGAAGAAAATGATATATCCCCTCCTAAACTTTCGCATATAGAATCCAAAATCAGGCTTGAGCTTCTCCTCCCATGGACATGTTTGCGCACCCATTGATGTGTCGCCGATGTGTTGGATAGCAGCCTGTGTGCTAGGATTTTTAAGGACATTTCTCTGGCCTTGACCAACGTTGCCCTCTCCAAGTAGGGAGGCTTTGTGCCATCGCCTGCAACTTACGCCACCATCTCTAAGCAGGGAGGCATGGATCCAGCGGTAGAAAAAGTCGTTTAGGACATATTCATCTTTAAGCAGTGTCCTCAGTCATCCAATCTCAGATTCAATCGTCACCATGGCACTTCCGTGTTACGTGGGGTGATGAGGGTGGTCCAGCTCCGCCCCTTCCAATCTAGATTCAGGTTCGTTCTTCATCAATCGTAATCCCATGTAATCGTATTTGTATGACACTTGATGATGATCAGATGTATTTACTGGACACATGCAGTTTATGAACCCATACTTGGATGGTTGGATTATGGATGTGCAGGGGTTGATGATGCACTCAATAGGCTCAGTACATGGAGAGAGGATTAAAAATAAGAGAAGTACAGGTTCGGATTTGTTCAGCACATGCATTCCCCAGCTCACTTGCTACACCAATTACTTCCTTCCCTGAAACATAGGCAAATGTGGACGCAACAGTTGATGGTGGTCAGCATGTGATTTATGATATTAGATCGAAGAAACACACAAGAGAGTTCAATGGCCATACAATGCAGAGGAGCTTCTTCGGCTTACGTTAGAACAAAACAAAACAATCGTATGAGTAGCCGGGAGGGTGTATGCTGCAAAATCCATTGAGTGGAAAGAACGAAAACTGCCCATACTTTCATTTGATTCTGTTTAATCCAATAGATTATTTTCATCTACTGCGATCTGAACTGAGAAATAACAGTATGCATCCATGAGTAACAACAAGATTCAGGGTGTCAGCTGCCGTTTGAACGTAGGGCCTCAGTACAACACATGTACGTTATGTCTTTTGCTACTGTATTATCATTTTTTGGACAACTTAATATGTTGGTACTAACCCTTTGTGGACTCCATGCAGTTTGTAGGTTGGAGAGACCATACAGTGTGCAAGTTTGAAGGCAGACAAACATACATACATCCTTCACAAGATGAATTTGATTACCTTTCAAGTGGTTCTGGGTGAAGATTTTTATGATTTTCCAACTAATGCTATGGTTAAGAAATACACACGGTCGAATCTCTATATGTGTAAATCATGAAGCACTAATTAGGTGATTATCTAATTATGTTAACGCGTTAAGACCCAATGCACTGGGAGTGCCCTAATTTGATATACCGTTGTGGACATCAAAAAGTGCTTTGGAATTGCATTGAGATCTCAGGATCAGTACGCGGATAAAAATAACAATGTGAATGCTTCATCAAGCATGAAAAAAAAGTAGTAACAAGACAGTTTGGTCTACTTCGTTCGCCATGGGAATGAAATTCAACTAAAACAACGATATTTTTAGCAAATGTTTCCTTCACAGATTATACTCTTGTGAGAGTTCATTTTCTTTGTTCCCTTCTTTATTTTTCTATAGTTGTGCTACTAATGCAAGCATGTCCTATGGTAAAATTATTATACTGATATGTTGGTGATGATATCTGGGCGAAGGCGAGGAGCTGCTGGACGATGGCAACCTGCTTGGCGATGGCCAGGATGTGCCTGGGTGACAGCGACGCGAGTGTTGTTGGGCGACGGTGAGGTGAGGCACAAGGCAATGCACGAGTTGCCGGGTGACGGCGACGTGAGGCACATAATTCAAAGTGGGAGTAAATTTGCCTTTCTACACATATTTCAGCTGGTCGGGAATACAGAGGAGATGAGGAGTAGTCCAATATTTACACTAGAATGATGGAAGATAAAAATGCCAAATATATATGATCGATTCTAAACTATTTTCTGACACTAAAATGTCAGAAATTTCAGTGAACTTTAAGTCTGCAATGTCAATACTCTTAACGGGTATGTGCTGAAAGATTAAATGGTCAACGTTCCATCATAAGTGGACTTATTTTAAGTTGGACAAATATGTGCTGCATACGAACTTCTTTGATAGAGTCCTGGAAGATGACAGTTAAACAATAAGGATTGATTATGTTTCAATAATGATATCAAGAATGGCGTTACACTTTAGGTAGGCATAACGTTTAGGTTAAAAGATTTTTAGTAGTTAGTCAGGTACCAAACTTAACAACTCATGCACTGTAAGGCTTCCGGCTGGGATTATTCTTCCAACATAAGATAAATTTTCTAACTCTTATGCCGCTAGGGCAATTTACCGGTGGTTAACTAAAATACAAAATGAAGATGTGAGGATTTTGTATTATCATATAAGCTAGAAGAGGGTATGCGGTTGTAATTTTTTCATAACATGTTCGATATTTGATTTGCCGTCATAAAATCTTGATCTATATAGTAAATATATTTCCATTCTTACAAATTTGAATATATAAGAAATCTTATTATTTTTTGTGAAAACCTTGATCTGTATATAGAATATATGTTGTTCCCTACAAATTGAATGTATAATAAATAATATAATTTCTCAATAAACCAATATGTTGTTTACTTAAAATTACTAGCTCGTGCAGATGCACGGGTTGATGACTAGTCATGCATAATTTCTTTGTATAAGTCAAAAGGTATTGCACTAGCACTAGCACCCATATCACATAAGCCATGATAACAATGATCTCCTATTCTAATAGAAATAACAGGCATGCATACCACAGGTCTATGTTTATCTTTAGCACAAGGTTTGGCTATTCTAGCAGTTTCATCACAGAAATCAATAACATGCCCATCAATATTATTAGCCAAGAGATCTTTAACAATAGCAACATTAGGTTCAAATTTGATTTGCTCAGGAGGTGTATAAGTTCTAATATTGCTTTTACGAACCACAGTTGAAGCTTTAGCATGATCCTTTATTCTAACAGGGAAAGGTGGTTTCTCAACATAAGAAGTAGGAACAATAGGATCATTATAAGTGATAGTCTTTTCTTCAACTTTAGTAGGTGCAGCTACTTTTACTTCTATGGGAGGATGATATTTAAACCACTTCTCCTTGGGGAGATCAACATAAGTAGCAAAATATTATAAGGTCTGTAAACAACATCATAAAGATTTTCACACTCTTTAAACAAAGATTCAATTTCATAAGCACCCATAAAAGCAACGAATTATTCTATTTGCTCCACATCATAGTAATGATATATACCATTAGTATAAGAAGCCAAGGTTTTATCATCATTAAATTTGCATGAAAAGGGAAGGTGTGGAGCCTTCATCCTAGAGCAACAAGTATAATCATATCTCAAGCATAGTTCGAGCATACCAATGCAACATATGAATTTGATCCATAGTAGTTTCCTTTTTGAGTCAGCGATAATCCTAAAGTATTCACGTTGATCCAACGTGTCTCCCATTACATAATTGAATGGGGTTTTCTCAGGATTATTAAAGTAGTGCATAATATTTTTCACATAACCAGCATCGAGGGTTTTAGGAGGCTCCCCATCTCCATGAATAGCAAGTACACCTATTTTTTTGGTATTTCGTGTTCCATATCCATAACGAAAGATAGAGAACAACTAAGAATAACAAATAAAATCTACTTAGTGATAAAGCAAACAAGCACGGACGAGAATATTCACCACACGCTATTGCTCCCCGGCAACGGTGCCAGAAAAAGGTCTTGATAACCCACAAGTATAGGGGATCAATTGTAGCCTCTTTCGATAAGTAAGAGTGTCCAACCCAACGAGGAGCTAAAGGTAGAACAAATATTCCCTCAAGTTCTATCGACCACCAATACAACTCTACGCACGCTTAGCGTTCGCTTTACCTAGAACAAGTATGAAACTAGAAGTACTTTATAGGTGTGATGACCCTCAAGTATAGGGGATCTATCGTAGTCCTTTCGATAAGTAAGAGTGTCGAACCCAACGAGGAGCAGAAGGAAATGATAAGCGGTTTTCAGCAAGGTATTCTCTGCAAGCACTGAAATAATAGGTAATAAATAGTTTTGTGATAGGATAATTTGTAACGAGCAACAACAAAAGTAAATAAAGTGCAGCAAGGTGGCCCAATCCTTTTTGTAGAAAAGGACAAGCGTGGACAAACTCTTATATAGAGAAAAGCGCTCCCGAGGACACATGGGAATTATCTTCAAGCTTGTTTTCATCACGTTCATATGATTCGCGTTCGGTACTTTGATAATTTGATATGTGTGTAGACCGGTGCTTGGGTGCTGTTCTTACTTGAACAAGCATCCCACTTATGATTAACCTCTATTGCAAGCATCCGAAACTACAACAAAAGTATTAAGGTAAACCTAACCATAGCATGAAACATATGGATCCAAATCAGCCACTTACGAAGCAACGCATAAACTAGGGTTTAAGCTTCTGTCACTCTAGCAACCCATCATCTACTTATTACTTCCCAATGCCTTCCTCTAGGCCCAAATAATGGTGAAGTGTTATGTACTCGACGTTCACATAACACCACTAGAGGATAAACTGTTGGGGAACGTAGTAATTTCAAAAATTTTCCTACGATCACGCAAGACCATGGTGATGCATAGCAACGAGATGAGAGTGTTGTCTCACGCCCTCGTAGACCAACAGCGAAGCGTTGGCATAGCGTAGAGGAAGTAGTCGTACTTCTTCCCGATCCAACCGATCCAAGTACCGAGCGTCACGGCACCTCCGAGTTCTGCACACGTTCAGCTCGATGGCGTCCCTCGAACTCCGATCCAGCCGAGTGTTGAGGAGAGTTTCGTCGACCGACGGCGTGGTGGCGATGATGATGTTCCACGGCGCAGGGCTTCGCCTAAGCTCCATAGCGGTATATTCGAGGTGTAGTTTGGTGGAAGGGGCACCGCACACGGCTAAGAGCGATCCCAATGATCAACTTGTGTGTCATGGGGTGCCCTCTGCCCTGTATATAAAGGAGGGAAGGGAGGGGCTGGCGGCCACCAAGGGCTGCGCTGGGAGTCCTACTCCCACCGGGAGTAGGATTCCTCCCCAATCCTAGTCCAACTAGGATTGGCCAAGTGGGAAGGGAGAGAGGCGCCACCCCTTCTCCTAGTCCTAATAGGACTAGGGAAGGGGAAGGTCTGACCAGCACTTGGGCCCCTTTCCTCCTTTCCACTAAGGCCCATCAAGGCCCATTGACCCCGGGAGGTTCGGTAACCCCGGTACTCAGTAAAATTCCCAATTTCACCGGAGTGATTCCGAGTCAAACATAGGCTTCCAATATATCAATCTTTATGTCTCGACCATTTGAGACTCCTCGTCATGTCCGTGATCTCATCCGGGACTCGAACAACCTTGGTACATCAATATCATATAAACTCATAATAAGCATCATCGAAGCGTTAAGCGTGCGGACCCTACGGGTTCGAGAACTATGTAGACATGACCGAGACACCTCTCGGTCAATAACCAATAGCGGGACCTGGATGCCCATATTGGTTCCTACATATTCTCGAAGATCTTTATCGGTCGGACCGCATAACAACATCGTTGTTCCCTTTGTCATCGGTATGTTACTTGCCCGAGATTCGATCGTCGGTATCCAATACCTAGTTCAATCTCGTTCTTGGCAAGTCTCTTTTCTCGTTCCGTAATACATCATCTCACAACTAACACATTTAGTTGCAATGCTTGCAAGGCTTATGTGATGTGCATTACCGAGAGGGCCAGAGATACCTCTCCGACAATCGGAGTGACAAATCCTAATCTCGAAATATGCCAACCCAACATGTACCTTCGGAGACACCTGTAATGTACCTTTATAATCACCCGATTCACGTTGTGACGTTTGGTAGCACCAAAAGTGTTCCTCGGGCAAGCGGGAGTTGCATAATCTCATAGTCATAGGAACATGTATAAGTCATGAAGAAAAGCACTAGCAACAAACTATACGATCAGGTGCTATGCTAATGGAATGGGTCATGTCAATCAGATCATTCAACCAATGATGTGATCCGTTAATCAAATAACAACTCCTTGTTCATGGTTAGGAAACATAACCATCTTTGATTAACGAGCTAGTCAAGTAGAGGCATACTAGTGACACTCTGTAGGTTTATGTATTCACACATGTATTATGTTTCCGGTTAATACAATTCTAGCATGAATAATAAACATTTATCATGATATAAGGAAATAAATAATAACATTATTATTGCCTCTAGGGCATATTTCCTTGATCTCCCACTTGCACTAGAGTCAATAATCTAGATTACACAGTAATGATTCTAACACCCATGGAGTCTTGGTGCTGATCATGTTTTGCTCGTGGAAGAGGCTTAGTCAGCGGTCGCAACATTCAGATCCGTATGTATCTTGCATATCTCTATGTCTCCCACTGGACCAAATCCGGATGGAGTTGAGGCGTCTTTTGATGTGCTTGGTTCTCTTGTGAAATCTGGATTCCTTTGCCAAGGCAATTGCACGATATTGTCACAAAAGATTTTCATTGGACCCGATACACTAGGTACAACACCTAGATCGGTTATGAACTCCTTCATCGAGACTCCTTCATTAGCTGCTTCGAAGCAGCTATGTACTCAACTTCACATGTAGATCCATAGCGGCGCTTTGTTTGGAACTGCACCAACCGACAGCTCCACCGTTTAATGTAAATCGTATCCGGTTTGCGATTTAGAATCGTCCGGATCGGTGTCAAACTTGCGTCGGCGTAACCGTTCTGACGAGCTCTTTGTCACCGCCATAAATGAGAAACATATCCTTAGTTCTTCTCAAGTACTTAAGGATGTTCTTGACCGCTGTCGATGATCCACTCTGGATTACTTTGGTACCTGCCTGCTAAACTTACTGACAAGGCACACATCAGGTCTGGTACACAGCATTGCATACATGATAGAGCCTATGGCTGAAGCATAGGAACATCTTTCATTTTCTCTCTATCTTCTGCGGTGGTCGGGCATTGAGTCTTACTCAACTTCACACCTTGTAATACCGGCAAGAACCCTTTCTTTGCACGATCCATTTGAACTTTTTCAAAACTTTATCAAGGTATGTGCTTTGTGAAAGTCCTATTAAGCGTCTTGATCTATCTCTATAGATCTTAATGCCCAATATGTAAGCAGCTTCACGAGGTCTTTCATCGAAAAACTCTTATTCAAGTATCCCTTTATGCTATCCAGAAATTCTATATCATTTCCGATCAATAATATGTCATCCACATATAATATCGAAATGCTCTGAGCTCCACTCACTTTCTTGTAAATACAAGGCTTCTCCAAAGTGCATATAAAACCAAATGCTTTGATCACACTATCAAAGCGTTTATTCCAACTCCGAGAGGCTTGCACCAGTCCATAAATGGATCGCTGGAGCTTGCACACTTTGTTAGCTCCTTTGGATCGACAAAACCTTCTGGTTGCATCATATACAACTCTTCTTCCGAAATCCATTCAGAATGCAGTTTTAACATCCATTTGCCAAATTTCATAATCATAAAATCGGCAATTGCTAACATGATTCGGACGGACTTAAGCATCGCTTCTGGTGAGAAGGTCTCATCGTAGTCAATCCCTTGAACTTGTCGAAAACCTTTTGCAACAAGTCGAGCTTTATAGACGATAACATTACCATCAGCGTCAGTCTTCTTCTTGAAGATCCATTTATTCTCAATTGCTTGCCGATCATCGGGCAAGTCAACCAAAGTCCATACTTTGTTCTCATACATGGATCCCATCTCAGATTTCATGGCCTCAAGCCATTTTGTGGAATCTGGGCTCACCATCGCTTCTTCATAGTTCGTAGGTTCATCATGTTCCGATAACATGACTTCCAAAATAGGATTACCGTACCACTCTGTGCGGATCTTGCTCTGGTTGATCTCTGAAGTTCTGTAGAAACTTGATCTGAAGTTTCATGATCATCATCATTAGCTTCCTCCTATTTGGTGTAGGTGTCACGAAACTGTTTTACGTGATGTACTACTTCTCAATAAGGGAGTAGATACAGATTATCTCATCAAGTTCTACTTTCCTCCCACTCACTTCTTTCGTGAGAAACTCTTTCTCAAAAAGTTTCCGAATTTAGCAACAAAAATCTTGCCTTCGGATCTGTGATAGAAGGTGTACCCAACTGTCTCCTTTGGGTATCCTATGAAGACACATTTCTCGATTTGGGTTCGAGCTTATCAGGTTGAAGCTTTTCACATAAGCATCGCAGCCCCAAACTTTCAGAAGCGACAACTTTGGTTTCTTGCCAAACCACAGTTCATAAGGCGTCGTCTCAGCGGTTTAGATGGTGCCCTATTTAAAGTGAATGTAGCCGTCTCTAAAGCATAACCCCAAAAGCGATAGCGGTAAATCAGTAAGAGACATCATAGATCGCACCATATCTAATAAAATACGACACGACGTTCGGACACACCATTACGTTGTGGTGTTCGGTGGCGTAAGTTGCGAAACTATTCGCATTGTTTCAAATGTAGGCCAAACTCGTAACTCAAATATTCTCCTCCACGATCAGATCGTAGAAACTTTATTTTCTTGTTACGATGATTTTCCACTTCACTCTGAAATTCTTTGAACTTTTCAAATGTTTCAGACTTGTGTTTCATTAAGTAGATATACCCATATCTGCTCAAATCATCTGTGAAGGTGAGAAAATAACGATATCCGCCACGAGCCTCAACATTCATTGGACCACATACATCGGTATGTATGATTTCCAATAAATCTGTTGCTCTCTCCATAGTTCGGAGAAGCGGTGTTTTAGTCATCTTGCCCATAAGGCACGGTTCATAAGTGCCAAGTGATTCATAATCAAGTGACTCCAAAAGTCCATCGGCATGGAGTTTCTTCATGCGCTTTACACCGATATGACCTAAGCGGCGATTGCCACAAATAAGTTGCACCATCATTATCAACTCTGCATCTTTTGGTTTCAACATTATGAATATGTGTATCACTACTATCAAGATTAAGTAAAAACAAACCATTCTTCAATGGTGCATGACCATAAAAGATATTATTCATATAAATAGAACAACCATTATTCTCGATTTAAATGAATAACCGTCTCGCATCAAACAAGATCCAGATATAATGTTCATGCTCAACGCTGGTACTAAATAACAATTATTTAGGTCTAATACTAATCCGAAGGTAGATGTAGAGGTAGCGTGCCATTGCGATCACATCGACTTTGGAACCATTTCCCAGCGCATTGTCACCTCGTCCTTAGCCAATCTTCGCAATCCGTAGCCCTGTTTGAGTTGCAAATATTAGCAGAACCAGTATCAAATACCAGTGCTCTGCGAGTATTAGTAAGGTACACATCAATAACATGTATATCACATATACCTTTGTTAACCTTGCCATCCTTCTTATCCGCCAAATACTTGGGGCAGTTCCGCTTCGATGACCAGCCTGCTTGCAATAGAAGCACTCAGTTTCAGGCTTAGGACCAGACTTGGGTTTCTTCTCTTGATCACAACTTGCTTGCCGCTCTTTTGAAGTTTCCTTTTCTTTCCTTTGCCCTTTTCTTGAAACTAGTGGTTTTGTTAACCATCAACACTTGATGCTCCTTTTGATTTCTACCTCCATGACTTTCGGCATCGCGAAGAGCTCGGGCATTGTTTTGGTCATCCCTTGCATATTATAGTTCATCACGAAGCTCTTGTAGCTTGGTGGCGTGATTGGAGAATTACATCAATGGCGCAATCATCCGGAAGATTAACTCCAGTTGAATCAAGTGATTGTTATATCCGGACATTACGAGTATATGCTCCTTGTGAGAACCGTTCTCCTCCATCTTACAGCTATAGAACTTATTGGAGACTTCATATCTCTCAATCCGGGCATTCGCTTGGAATATTAACTTCAACTCTGGAACATCTCATATGCCCCATGGTGTTCAAAAGCAGCGTTGAAGTCGGTTCTAAGCCGTAAAGCATGGCACACTGAACTATAGAGTAGTCATCAGCTTTGCTTTGCGAGACGTTCATAACCACGGCGCAGCCCTTGCACCAGGCCTGGCACCTAACGGTGCTTCGGGGCGTAATTCTTCTGTGCAGCAATAAGGATAATCCTCAAATTACGGACCCAGTCCGTGTAATTGCTACCATCATCTTTCAACTTTGCTTTCTCAAGGAACGCATTAAAATTCAACGGAACAACAGCACGAGCCATCTATCTACACATCATAGACAAGCAAGATACTATCGGTACTAAGTTCATGATAAATTTAAGTTCAATTAATCATATTACTTAAGAACTCCCACTTAGAAAAATATCCTCCAATTCTCTAAGTGATTGCGTGATCCATATCAACTACACCATGACCGATCATCACGTGTGATGGAGTAGTTTCAATGGTGAACATCAATATGTTGATCATATCTACTATATGATTCACGCTCGACCTTCGGTCTCCGTGTTCGAGGTCATATCTTATATGCATAGCTCGTCAAGTATAACCTGAGTATTCTGCGTGTGCAACTGTTTTGCACCGTTGTATTTGAGCGTAGAGCCTATCACACCCGATCATCACGTGGTGTCTCAAAGACGAAGAACTTTATAGCGGCGCATACTCGGGAGAACACTTCTTGATAATTTAGTAAGGATCATCTTATAATGCTACCGTCAATCAAAGCAAAATAAGATGCATAAAGGATTAACATCACATGCAATCAATATAAGTGATATGATATGGCCATCATCATCTTGTGCTTGTGATCTCCATCTCGAAGCACCGTCATGATCACCATCGTCACCGCGCGACACCTTGATCTCCATCGTAGCATCGTTGTCGTCTCGCCAACTATTGCTTCTCGACTATCGCTACTCCTTAGTGATAAAGTAAAGCAATTACATGGCGTTGCATTTCATACAATAAGCGACAACCATATGGCTCCTGCCGATTGCCGATAACTTCGGTTACAAAACATGATCATCTCATACAATAAAATATAGCATCACGTCTTGACCATATCACATCACAACATGCCCTGCAAAAACAAGTTAGGCGTCCTCTACTTTGTTGTTGCAAGTTTTACGTGGCTGCTACGGGCTGAGCAAGAACCGTTCTTACCTCGCATCAAAACCACAGCGATACTTCGTCAAATAGACTCCGTTTAACCTTCTCAAGGACGGGCGTAGCCACACTCAGTTCAACTAAAGTGAGAGAGAGACACCGCCGGTCACCTTTAAGCAGCGAGTGCTCACAGCGGTGAAACCAGTCTCGCGTAAGCGTCTGGCGTAATGTCGGTCCGGGCGCTTCATCTCACAATACCGCTGAACCAAAGTATGACATGCTGGTAGGTAGTATGACTTGTATCGCCCACAACTCACTTGTGTTCTACTCGTGCATATGACATCAACGCATAAAACCAGGCTCGGATGCCTTTGTTGGGGAGCGTAGTAATTTCAAAAATTTTCCTACGATCACGCAAGACCATGGTGATGCATAGCAACGAGATGAGAGTGTTGTCTCGTACCCTCGTAGACCAGCAGCGGAAGCGTTGACATAGCGTAGAGGAAGTAGTCGTACTTCTTCCCGATCCAACCGATCCAAGTACCGAGCGTCACGGCACCTCCGAGTTCTGCACACGTTCAGCTCGATGGCGTCCCTCGAACTCCGATCCAGCCGAGTGTTGAGGAGAGTTTCGTCAACCGACGGCGTGGTGGCGATGATGATGTTCCACCGGCGCAGGCTTCGCCTAAGCTCCGCAGCGGTATATTCGAGGTGTAGTTTGGTGGAAGGGGCACCGCACACGGCTAAGAGCGATCCCAATGATCAACTTGTGTGTCATGGGGTGCCCTCTGCCCTGTATATAAAGGAGGGAAGGGAGGGGCTGGCCGGCCACCAAGGGCTGCGCTGGGAGTCCTACTCCCACGGGAGTAGGATTCCTCCCCAATCCTAGTCCAACTAGGATTGGCCAAGTGGGAAGGGAGAGAGCGCCACCCCTTCTCCTAGTCCTAATAGGACTAGGGAAGGGGAAGGTCTGACCAGCACTTGGGCCCCTTTCCTCCTTTCCACTAAGGCCCATCAAGGCCCATTGACCCCGGGAGGTTCCGTAACCCCGGTACTCGGTAAAATTCCCAATTTCACCGGAGTGATTCCGAGTCAAACATAGGCTTCCAATATATCAATCTTTATGTCTCGACCATTTGAGACTCCTCGTCATGTCCGTGATCTCATCCGGGACTCGAACAACCTTGGTACATCAATATCATATAAACTCATAATAAGCATCATCGAAGCGTTAAGCGTGCGGACCCTACGGGTTCGAGAACTATGTAGACATGACCGAGACACCTCTCGGTCAATAACCAATAAGCGGGACCTGGATGCCCATATTGGTTCCTACATATTCTCGAAGATCTTTATCGGTCGGACCGCATAACAACATCGTTGTTCCCTTTGTCATCGGTATGTTACTTGCGAGATTCGATCGTCGGTATCAATACCTAGTTCAATCTCGTTCTTGGCAAGTCTCTTTTCTCGTTCCGTAATACATCATCTCACAACTAACACATTTAGTTGCAATGCTTGCAAGGCTTATGTGATGTGCATTACCGAGAGGGCCAGAGATACCTCTCCGACAATCGGAGTGACAAATCCTAATCTCGAAATATGCCAACCCAACATGTACCTTGGAGACACTGTAATGTACCTTTATAATCACCCGATTCGTTGTGACGTTTGGTAGCACCCAAAGTGTTCCTCGGGCAAGCGGGAGTTGCATAATCTCATAGTCATAGGAACATGTATAAGTCATGAAGAAAAGCACTAGCAACAAACTATACGATCAGGTGCTATGCTAATGGAATGGGTCATGTCAATCAGATCATTCAACCAATGATGTGATCCCGTTAATCAAATAACAACTCCTTGTTCATGGTTAGGAAACATAACCATCTTTGATTAACGAGCTAGTCAAGTAGAGGCATACTAGTGACACTCTGTAGGTTTATGTATTCACACATGTATTATGTTTCCGGTTAATACAATTCTAGCATGAATAATAAACATTTATCATGATATAAGGAAATAAATAATAACATTATTATTGCCTCTAGGGCATATTTCCTTCATAAACAACATACATCTCATCAAAATATCGAACGAATACCAATTTCACATGACTACTAATAGCAAGACTTCTCCCATGTCCTCAGGAACAAACGTAACTACTCACAAAGCATATTCATGTTCATAATCAGAGGAGTATTAATATGCATATAGGATCTGAACATATGATCTTCCACCAAATAAACCAACTAGCATCAACTACAAGGAGTAATCAACACTACTAGCAACCTAGAGGTACCAATCCCAGACTTGGCGACAAGAATTGGATACAAGAGATGAACTAGGGTTTGAGAGGAGATGGTGCTGGTGAAGATGTTGATGGAGATTGCCCTCCCGATGAGAGAGCGTTGGTGATGACGACTGCGATGATTTCGCCCTCCTGGAGGGAAGTGTCCTGGCCAGAACAGCTCTGCCGGAGCCCAAGATTGGTTCTGCCAAGGTTCCGCCTCGTGGCGGCGGAGTCTCGTCCTGAAAGCTTGCTTATGATTTTTCTTCGGACGAAAGACTTCATATACTAGAAGATGGGCACCGGAGGGCCAACAGGGGGCCCACGAGGGCGAGGCGCGCCGAGGGGTAGGCGCCCCACCCTCATGGCAGTGGGCCCCCTTTGACGTACTTCTTCCGCTCAATATTTTTTATTATTTCAAAAAATAACTTTCGTGGAGTTTCAGGACTTTTGGAGTTGTGCAGAATAGGTCTCTAATATTTGCTCCTTTTCCGGCCCAGAATTCCAGCTGTCGGCATTCTCCCACCTCCTTATGTAAACGTTGGAAAATAAGAGAGAATAGGCATAAGTATTGTGACATAATGTGTAATAACAACCCATAATGCAATAAATATCGATATAAAAGCATGATGCAAAATGGACGCATCAAGGTGTAATGGGATAGGTTTGCAAGAATATAAAGAGCACATAAATAAAAACTAGGGGCTGTTTTAGGTAAAGAAGCAATAAATTTAGTATAGCAAGTGTGGAAAAGTGGTGGCAGGAGTTGCGAAATTCTCCCTACGAAATTGACTACTTTACTAGACCAATAGCAAGTTTTATGTTGGAGAGGCCACTGCTAGCATGTCATCCCTGGCTTGGAATTATATGCACTTATGATTGGAACTATTAGCAAGCATCCACAACTACTAACGTTCATTAAGGTAAAACCAAACCATAGAATTAAGATATATTGGTCCCCCTTCAATCCCGTATGCATCAATTTCTATGCTAGGTTGAAGCTTCTGGCACTCTTGCCCTCCAATACATAGTCCTATCAACATACAACTAACCCTATGGTGTGATCCACGTGCGTGCTCATATAATGGGCACCAAAGGACAACAACATAACCACAAGAAAATTAAACCAATCATAGCAATTCACCAATTACCGATAGGACAACGAAAATCTAGTCAGACATCATAGGATGGCAACACATCATTGGATAATAATATGAAGCATAAAGCACCATGTTCAAGTAGAGGGTACAGCGGGTTGCGGGAGAGTGGACCATTATAGATAGATGGGGGAAGGTGATGAAGATGTTGGTGAAGATGATGGAGGTCTTGGTGTAGATCGCCGTCGCACGATGATGGCCCCGGCGGCGCTCCGGCGCCACCGGAAGCGAGGGCGAGAGCCCCCTCCTTCTTCTTCTTCCATGACCTCCCCCCTAGTTGGGAGAAGGGTTTCCCCTCTGGTCCATGGCCTCCATGGCGGCGGAGGGGCAAGAGCCCCTCCGAGATTGGATCTCTCTCTCTATCTCTCTCTGTTTCTGCGTTCCAGATTCTGGCCTTTCGCCGTTTCTTATATTCCCGGAGATCCTAACTCCGATTGGGCTGAAATTTGGACACGATTTTTGATAACCCACAAGTATAGGGGATCGCAACAGTTTTCGAGGGTAGAGTATTCAACCCAAATTTATTGATTCGACACAAGGGTGTAACATCCCAAATTTTCAATTTGGAATGTTATACATAGAGCATCATTGCATATCATATTTTTGTTGCATTTTTGGCTCGATCCTAGAAATTCTACACAACTCAAGGACCCATGGAGAGAGTTGGGGATTTCGTTCATAATTGAGTTTTCTCAAATTTTGAAAATAGGATCATGTGATTTTAATTATTTTATCTTCAATTATTTCTATTACAAAAATATGAGAGAGAGAATAAAATGACTTTCCCAAAATAAAGAAACAATGAAGATTTAATAAAAAAATCAAATAAGATTTTATTTTGGAGTTTTTCGCCTTTTTATTTGAATTTAGGAAAAATGTGCGTTTTTAAAAATTGCATTTAGGCCCCAAATAAATGTTCATCTTGTCCGGCTTGATTTGAGCGGGAAAACTTATTCGGGATTTTTGGAGTCCGTTTAGTATTTCTTTTTATTTTTCTTTTTGAGCGGAATTATTTAAAAAGCAGCATAATCGACCTCACGGCCGTGTCCTTTGGCACTCTGGCCGAGGTGGCTTTATAGCCGGGAGGCCAGCCCGAGGCCGGCCGCCTTGACCCCCAAACCCTAGCGCCGCCCCTTGCCCGCCGCCGCCCGCCGTCCGGGGACCCGCCGCCGCCCCGCCGACCCGCCGGACCCGCCGCCACCCGCCGACCCGCCGGACCCGCCGCCGAGGTTCGCCGCGCCTCGACATCCGTGCCTTCGGTTTTTTATAAAAAAACCGAACGGTTTTCTTCGGTTTTTTTAGATCGGTTTTTTATTATTTTCGGTTCGGTTAAATAGCGAGCGTTCGCTCGTTCGTTCATTTTTAACGAACGCGTTCGTCAGATTAGTTTAGTTAACGAAAGTTCGTTCGTTAACCTGTTCGTCGTTTTTCTTTTTCTCGGATTTAATCCGCGATTTTTCTGATCGCGATTCCTGATCCGATTTTCGTTTTAGTATAACTTTTCGCTCGTTTATCAGAATCAGGCGATTCAAGCGCCTAGAGTTTCGTCTCGAAACCCTCTTTTCGTATAACCAACTTAAACAAGTTTTTGCCTCTGTAAAATTTGACTTAGATCCAGATTAGTAAAACGAAGCTGTTTTCTTTCGCCGTTTGACTTTTGTTGCTTCATTTGATTTGATTCTTTTTGCAAACCGGAGTTCATAAGTTGAACTATCTGGTTAGATCTTCTATTTGAGTTTTACCTGTGCATTAGATGAGTACTTATTGTATGATTGTTTGTTTGTCTGCGATAGAATACCCGGAGTGCGCCGCTTGTTACTTCGAGTCTCTAGGTTTTGCGGATCATCAGCAAGGCAAGTAACACTTTGATCATATCCCTTTTCATACCTAGTTTTATTGCATTAGATCAATCCTCAAACATTGCATGATTAGGATCTAATTAAATTGTGGGATGGGAAGTAGTTTGAGGTAGTACCTATTACCTGATTTATTTATCAACCCTTGGGAGTTACTTCAACGTTTGCTTATTATGTCGTGCTATGCTAGTAGACGTGGATTGGGTGAGTGTATCCATGACAGATGTGAGATTGTTAGTTAATGGTTTATTTAAGGTGGCAACTTAAACACACATCTGGGTGGATTGAGGCACCTGGTTTCCATCAGGACTTGCCTGTATTTCTTCAGACCGCCACCCAGGCTCAAAGGGATCATGAGATTATTCATGCTAGAAACTTCCGTGTGCAGCCACATGCTACTATGGGCTCTAGCATAGTTGACTAAGTTGTGCGAACTCTTACGGGTAGACTAGCTGATGTAGGGGTTATAGGTTGGTACGGTCTACCCACATGTAAGGTGCTAGCGCTTCTGAAAGACTATGTCTCGGTCATCCGTTTCTCAAACACCATGTAGTGCAAGAAATCAAACGAAGGAGATCGAGTCTTGTGGGGAAAAGTGCACAAACCTCTATAGAGTGTATAAACTAATCATGGTTAGCCGTGTCCCCGGTTATGGACATCTTGAGTATCTAGTACTTGGATTATCATGTGAATCTCATCATGTTACTCTAAATAATATTGTTGGGTTGTTAATGAGTACTTTTAATTGGGATTGACGATGCTGTCAACCATTCTCAATGTTTAATAACCACCATGATAGTTAAATAAATTTATTCCTTTGCAGTAGGGAAAAATTGGCTTTACGCAAAAACTGTAACCATAGAGCTTCCACCAGCCATATATGCATGTAGTATAGGCTTACTCTTTCATTATTCTCTATGTGTTACTTTGCGGCATATTCCATGTCTTGACCGTTTTCCGCTGCAACGTTTCATGTTGCAGACTTTTCAGACGACGAGTAAGGTGCTTAGGTCGTGGTTCTATACTCAGTGATACCGTTGGAGTTGATGGACTCGCTTATTCTTCCAAGCCTTCTGCTGTTATCGTTATTAGATGGCCTTAAGCCATATTTATTTTGTTAAGTTCTCTCTTGAGACATTCGATGTAATAAGTGGGTGATTGCATTACTGATCCAGGGATGACACTTGAGCACAGAGATCAGACTGTTTGAGGTCTGGTCGCTACAAAGATGGTATCAGAGCACACGCTGACTGTAGGACACGACCATTAAGCTAAAGCCCTAGATCACTACTCTCTTCTCATTTCTAACTCCTCGTCTTTTCTACTCTTTTAGGATGACGGAAGCGAGGATCAGGTTCACCCAGCCGGATGAAGATACACCCTTTGGACGACACCTGAAGGAAGTCACTAAGTACCTGAACATCGGAATACCAAGCTTCAGCGGGACCTACAATTCCACTTTACCCGAAGAAGAATTTGGAAGATTCAAGCTCAAGTTCCGGAAGGACGTTTGCGCAAGTCACAGAGCCCATAGAGTGTGTTTTTAATGCACCAACTTGGAGTCTGGGAAAGAGCATGGCAGCTCACATAACCATGGGACGCATTGGAGAAGTTTACAAAGAAGACCTCAAGAATACTATCTACCAGATTTGCGGCGCCGAGATGAACAATGGGAGATAGTTGGCACTAAGAAGGATCGGTCCGTTGCAGCTTTCATCCAGGAGTTAAATCAGCACATTCGGCGCTTGGAGAACCGGATGTCTTTGAACATGATGGAGTTGAAGACAGCAAAAGCCAAGATTATCGAACTAGAAGGAGGCGAAGGCCACTCGCAAGGACTACATGGAAGAGATTGTATCTCTAGTGGGACAAAGCAGCGATCTTAAGGAGAAGATTGAAGAACTCATGGGGAATTCAGCACCGGAGGAGAAGATGAAGATTGCACTGTCCGAGAACTACATCATCATCGGCGACACCGATTCGATCCTAGTGATGATGACTTCGAAGATGAAGCTGGAGCAGATATCATGGAGTCTTCGTCGGAGCAGTTTTTCTAGTTGACGACCATAACAGTAGTAGATTCCCCCATTAAAAATTAGTTTTAGTTCCAGCACTTTGTAACGATAGATAGACCGTTGTATGCCCTTGTTTGAATTGATTGGAGTGATATTGTGTGTTTTGTCTCATGTGCATATGGGTAGTGTTTTCTCTCTAGACCTCATTCTATTCTTAACTCTCGTCTTTTCTAATAAACCCTCAGATGCCTCCGAGACGCGACCCCGGATTTGTTTTCTCGCCGGAGATCACTCAGTTGATTCAGCAGCAGAATGCCTTGATTCAAACATTGGTACAGAACCAAGGCAACAACAACAACAACAACCCGCCACCACCACCTGTTGACCATTTGACCCGTTTCTTAAGGCTGAATCCGCCGGTGTTTTCCAGTAGCACCGAGCCGATTGTTGCAGATGATTGGCTCCGCAAAATAGGGAGGGAGTTGACCACTGCAGGATGTACAGATGGGGAAAAGGTGAAATTTGCCGCACATCAGCTTGAAGGACCCTTGGCGGCATGGTGGGAGAATTTTACAGCCACTAACCACAGAGACACCATCACATGGGATCGGTTTGACAAGCTTTCCGTACTGCCCATGTTTCAGCAGGAGCTATGGCCATGAAGAAGCGTGAGTTTCGCAACTTGCGCCAAGGAGGAAGAACAGTTGGCCAGTATGTGGATGACTTTAGTAAGCTAGCACGTTATGCCCCAGATGACGTTGCTACGGACGCAGCTAAGCAGGAGAAGTTTATAGAAGGGCTGAATGATGAGCTGAGCATGCAGTTGATGGTAGCCACCTTCAATAACTACCAGGAGTTAGTAGACCGTGCTCTTATGATTGAAGGGAAGCAGCAGAAGATTGACAATCGCAAGAGAAAGTATGGATAGGGGAAGTATAACTCAGGAGCTCAGCAGAAACTTCGCTTTAGCCCGAAGCCAGGAGGACAATTTCAGCATACTCACGGAGGAGGTAGCTCGCACAACCAAAATGGCACCAAGAATGGGAACGGGAATGGAGGAAGCAATGGACAAAACCGCACCAACCCGTCAACACCATCCAAGGTAGACCTGAGCCATATCACTTGTTTTCAGTGCCGTAAGACTGGGCATTATGCAAATGATTGTCCAGAAGCCCAAAATGGTAACGGCGATGGAAGCTCAGGAAAGAAGTCGAACCCTTTCAACAGGGGACAAGTAAACCACGTTACCGTGGAGGAAGTTGAAGCTCAGCCAGACGTAGTAATAGGTAAGTTTTTGGTTAAGACATTTACTGCAGTTGTTCTTTTTGATACTGGTGCATCGCATTCATACATATCAAGGGGATTTGTGGATAAGTATAAATTACCAACCCAAGCCCTTAGGTCACCCATGCTAGTAACCTCACCCGGAGCAGAATACATGGCTAGTATATGGTGTGATCGACTGCCATTAAGGATTGGACACTATGTATTTCCCTCAGACCTAATAGTTCTGGAATCGCAAGGATTGGATGTGATATTAGGCATGGATTGGTTATCGAAGTATGGAGGGAAGATAGATTGTGCCAGTAAGTCGATTTTGCTTACCACCCCAGAAGGAAGGAGAATCAAGTTTGTATCACGGCATGAGCCGAGGATAGCACATGTAAATTCCTTATCAGGAGTTGTGCAGGAGGAAGTACTAGTGGTAAGGGATTACCCAGACGTGTTTCCGGAAGAGTTGCCAGGCATGCCGCCGGACAGAGACATTGAATTTCTGATTAAACTACTGCCAGGCACTGGGCCGATATCTAAGAGACCGTATAGGATGCCAGCCCAAGATTTGGAGGAAATTAAGAAGCAGATTAAGGAGTTAGTGGATAAAGGTTTTATTCGCCCAAGTTCTTCGCCTTGGGGATCACCAGTACTTCTAGTGGAGAAGAAGGATGGATCTTTAAGAATGGTTGTTGATTATCGAGGATTGAATGAAGCAACCATTAAGAACAAATACCCATTGCCGATGATCAACGACTTGTTTGACCAATTGCAAGGAGCTAAGGTATTTTCCAAGATCGACTTGCGATCAGGATACCATCAGTTGAAGATTCGGGAGCAGGATATACCTAAGACGGCTTTTACTACCAGATACGGGCTGTATGAGTATACCGTTATGTCATTTGGTCTGACTAACGCCCCAGCCTATTTTATGAACATGATGAACAAGGTGTTTATGGAATTTTTGGATAAGTTCGTCGTGGTATTCATTGACGATATCTTGGTCTACTCAAAGAATGAAGAAGAACATAAGGAACATTTGCGTTTGGTACTCGAGAAGCTCAGAGAACATCAGTTATATGCCAAGTTCAGCAAGTGTGAGTTTTGGTTGAAGGAAGTTGGATTTCTCGGACATGTTATATCCGGAGAAGGTATAGCAGTAGACCCCACTAAAGTTGTCATGGTGACAAACTGGGAAGCGCCAACAACAGTTGGAGAGATCCGGAGTTTCCTTGGACTCGCAGGATACTACCAGAGATTCATTGAGAATTTCACGAGGATTGCGAAGCCCATGATAGAATTATTGAAGAAGGATACTAAGTTTATTTGGACTGAGGAGTGTGAGGCTAGCTTCCAAGAATTGAAGAAGCGTTTGGTTACCTCACCAGTATTAATCCTGCCAGACCAAAGCAAGGATTACGAAGTTTATTGCGACGCTTCACGTCGAGGACTTGGAGCAGTGCTTATGCAGGAGGGAAGAGTTGTTTCGTATGCTTCACTACAGCTGAAACCTCACGAATTAAACTATGCCACACATGATTTGGAGTTAGCAGCCGTAGTGCATGCATTGAAAACATGGAGACATTTACTCATTGGAAATCATTGTGAGGTGTATACGGATCACAAGGGTTTGAAGTACATCTTCACGCAGAAGGAGTTAAATCTCAGGCAGAGAAGATGGTTGGAGCTCATCAAGGATTATGATATGAGATTGCATTACCACCCCGAAAAGGCTAACGTGGTAGCAGACGCATTGAGCCGTAAGAGTCATGTTAACATCCTAATGACCGGAGGTTTACCAAAAGAATTAGCCGAGGAATTTCGGGAGCTATGTTTGGAAATAGTTCCGCGAGGCTATGTAGCAGCGTTGGAGATTCAATCTACTTTGATGGACAAAATCAGAGAAGCTCAAAGGATGATAAGGAAGTTGCTTCTATTAAGGAGAAGATGAGCAAGGGAAAAGCAAAGGATTTCGTGAGGATGAGCACGATACCTTATGGTTTGAGGACGCGTTTACGTACCAAGTGATCCGGAGATTCGGAAGTTGATTTTGCAAGAGGCACATGATTCGCCGTATTCGATCCACCCCGGAAATACCAAGATGTATTTGGATTTGAAGGATACTTTCTGGTGGACCGGAATGAAGAAAGATATCGCAGAGTATGTAGCAGTCTGTGATTTATGTCAGAGAGTGAAGGCAGAACATCAGAAGCCAGCAGGATTGTTACAGCCATTGCCTATACCCGAATGGAAGTGGGATAAACTAGGCATGGATTTCATCACGGGATTGCCTAGGACTCGTTCATGCTATGACTCGATTTGGGTTGTAGTCGATCGTTTGACGAAGGTAGCTCATTTCATCCCAGTAAAGACTACCTACAGCAGTGCCAAATTGGCTAAGATATACATGACAAGGATTGTATGCTTGCATGGAGTTCGAGGAGTATCGTGTCGATAGAGGAACCCAATTCACCTCAAAGTTCGGAAGCGGTTGCACGAAACTTTGGGAACAGGTCGAGTTTAGCACAGCTTTTCATCCACAGACAGATGGACAAACAGAGAGAGTCAACCAGATCTTAGAGGATATGCTGAGAGCATGTGCTTTGGATTATGGATCAAGTTGGGATGATAACTTGCCCTATGCGGAGTTTTCTTATAACAACAGCTACCAACCCAGTTTGAAGATGGCACCTTTCGAAGCCTTGCACGGAAGGAGGTGCAGAACCCCGCTACTGTGGGATGAAGTTGGAGACCGCCAGTTGTTTGGACCGGATTTGATTAAGGAGTCTGAACAGAAAGTAAAGTTGATTCGCGATAGGCTCAAGGTAGCCCAGTCAAGACAGAAAAGCTATGCAGATTCAAAATGCAAGGAGACAGAATCTGAAGCCGGAGCGAGTTTATCTTGAGTATCTACGCTCGAGGAGTTAAGCGTTTTGGTGTTAAAGGAAAATTAGCGCCACGTTTTGTGGGACCATACAAAGTTTTGGAGCGCATGGGAGAAGTTGCGTACAAGTTGGAATTACCCGAAGGATTGTCAGGTGTTCATGATGTGTTTCATGTTTCTCAGTTGAAGAAGTGTCACGCAGAGATGGTGGATATACCACTGAGATATACTGTGCCACTAGAGCCGATTCAGTTGAATAACGATTTGACCTATGAGGAGAAACCAGTTAAGATTCTGGAGTATGCCAGCCGAGTCACCCGCAGCAAGGTCATTAAGTTTTGCAAAGTTCAGTGGAGCCACCACACCGAGGATGAAGCCACCTGGGAGCGAGAGGAAGATCTGCTTAAGGACCACCCTCACCTATTTTCTAGCCAACCCGAATCTCGAGGGCGAGATTCATCTCAAGGGGGTAGGTTTGTAACATCCCAAATTTTCAATTTGGAATGTTATACATAGAGCATCATTGCATATCATATTTTTGTTGCATTTTTGGCTCGATCCTAGAAATTCTACACAACTCAAGGACCCACGGAGAGAGTTGGGGATTTCGTTATTTTCATAATTGAGTTTTCTCAAATTTTGAAAATAGGATCATGTGATTTTAATTATTTTATCTTCATTATTTCTATTACAAAAATATGAGAGAGGGAATAAAATGACTTTCCCAAAATAAAGAAATAACGAAGATTTAATAAAAAAATCAAATAAGATTTTATTTTGGAGTTTTTCGCCTTTTTATTTGAATTTAGGAAAATGTTCTTTTTTCAAAATTGCATTTAGGCCCCAAATAAATGTTCGTCTTGTCCGTCTTGATTTTAGAAGCCGGGGAAAATTTATTTCGGGATTTTTGGAGTCCGTTTAGTATTTCTTTTTATTTTTCTTTTTTGAGCGGAATTATTTTAAAAAAACACGCAACCGACCTACGGGCCGTGTCCGCCCGAGACTCCGGCCCGAGGTGGCTTTATAAGTCGGGGGAGGCCAACCCGAGGCCCAGCCGCCGCCCAGCCCCCAAAACCTAGCGCCCGCCGCCCGCCATTGCCCGTGCCGTGCCTCCCGCGCCACGCGCCCGCTTGCCGCCGTCGCCGGACCCGCCGCCGCCCGCCGACCCGCCGCCGCCCGTTTTCTTGGGTTTTTTTTAGATTGATTATTTATTATTTTTGGTTCCGTTAAATAGCGAGCGTTCGCTCGTTCGTTCGTTTTTAACGCACGCGTTCGTCAGATTAGTTTAGTTAATGAACGTTCGTTCGTTAACCTGTTCATCGTTTTTCTTTTTCTCGGATTTAATCCGCGATTTTTTTGATCGAGATTCCTGATCCGATTTTCGTTTTAGTATAACTTTTCGCTCGTTTATCGGAATCAGGCGATTCAAGCGCCTAGAGTTTCGTCTCGAAACCCTCTTTCTGAATAACGAACTTAAACAAGTTTCTGCCACTGTAAAATTTGACTTAGATCCAGATTAGTAAAACGAAGTTGTTTTCTTTCGCCGTTTGACTTTCGTTGCTTCGTTTGATTTGATTCTTTTTGCAAACCGGAGTTCATAAGTTGAACTATCTGGTAAGATCTTCTATTTGAGTTTTACCTGTGCATTAGATGAGTACTTATTGTATGATTGTTTGTTTGTCTGCGATAGAATACCCGGAGTGCGCCGCTTGTTACTTCGAGTCTCTAGGTTTTGCGGATCATCAGCAAGGCAAGTAACACTTTGATCATATCCCTTTTCATACCTAGTTTTATTGCATTAGATCAATCCTCAAACATTGCATGATTAGGATCTAATTAAATTGTGGGATGGGAAGTAGTTTGAGGTAGTACCTATTACCTGATTTATTTATCAACCCTTGGGAGTTACTTCTACGTTTGCTTATTATGTCATGCTATGGTAGTAGACGTGGATTGGGTGAGTGTATCCATGACTGATGTGAGATTGTTAATTAATAGTTTATTTAAGGTGGCAACTTAAACACACATCTGGGTGGATTGAGGCACCTGGTTTCCATCAGGACTTGCCTGTATTTCTTCGGACCGCCACCCAGGCTCAAAGGGTTCATGAGATTATTCATGTTAGAAACTTCCGTGTGCAGCCACATGCTACTATGGGCTCTAGCATAGTTGACTAAGTTGTGCGAACTCTTACGGGTAGACTAGCTGATGTAGGGGTTATAGGTTGGTACGGTCTACCCACATGTAAGGTGCTAAGCGCTTACGAAGACTATGTCTCGGTCATCCGTTTCTCAAACACCATGTAGTCGAGAAATCAAACGGAGGAGACCGAGTCTTGTGGGGAAAAGTGCACAAACCTCTGCAGTGTGTATAAACTAATCATGGTTAGCCGTGTCCCCGGTTATGGACATCTTGAGTATCTAGTTACTTGGATTATCATGTGAATCTCATCATGTTACTCTAAATAATATTGTTGGGTTGTTAATGAGTACTTTTAATTGGGATTGAGGATGCTGTCAACCATTCTCAATGTTCAACAACCACCATGATAGTTAAATAAATTTATTCCTTTGCAGTAGGGAAAAATTGGCTTTACGCAAAAACTGTAACCATAGAGCTTCCACCAGCCATATATGCATGTAGTATAGGCTTACTCTTTCATTATTCTCTATGTGTTACTTTTCCAGCATATTCCATGTGCTGACCCGTTTTCGGGCGGCAACGTTTCATGTTGCAGACTTTTCAGACGACGAGTAAGGTGCTTAGGTCGTGGTTCTATACTTAGTGATGCCGTTGGAGTTGATGGACTCGCTTATTCTTCCAAGCCTTCCGCTATTATCGTTATTAGATGGCCTTAAGCCATATTTATTTTGTTAAGTTCTCTCTTGAGACATTCGATGTAATAAGTGTGTGATTGCTACTCTGTTATAAATCCTTCGAGTAATGTGTGGTGTCAGCATTACTGATCCAGGGATGACACTTGAGCACAGAGATCAGACTGTTTGAGGTCTGGTCGCTACAAAGGGGAGCCAAAGAATATTCTCAAGTATTAGCAGTTGAGTTGTCAGTTCAACCACACCTGGATAACTTAATATCTGCAGCAAAGTATTTAGTAGCAAAGTAATATGATAGTAGTGGTAACGGTAACAAAAGTAACAGTAGAAAAAGTAATATTTTTGGTATTTTGTAGTGATTGTAACAGTAGCAACGGGAAAGTAAATAAACGAAGAACAATATGGGGAAAGCTCGTAGGCATTGGATCGGTGATGGAGAATTATGCCGGATGCGGTTCATCATGTAATAGTCATAACATAGGGTGACACAGAACTAGCTCCAATTCATCAATGTAATGTAGGCACGTATTCCGAATATAATCATATGTGCTTATTGAAAAGAACTTGCATGACATCTTTTGTCCTACCCTCCCGTCGCAGCGGGGTCCTAATGGAAACTAAGGGATATTAAGGCCTCCTTTTAATAGAGAACCGGGACAAAGCATTAGCACATAGTGAATACATGAACTCCTAAAACTATGGTCATCACCGGGAGTGGTCTCGATTATTGTCACTTCGGGGTTGCCGGATCATAACACATAGTAGGTGACTATAGACTTGCAAGATAGGATCAGGAACACACATATATTCATGAAAACATAATAGGTTCAGATCTGAAATCATGGCTTTTCGGGCCCAAGTGACAAGCATTAAGCATAGCAAAGTCATAGCAACATCAATCTCAGAACATAGTGGATACTAGGGATCAAACCCTAACAAAACTAACTCGATTACATGATAGATCTCATCCAACCCATCATCGTCCAGGAAGCCTATGATGGAATTACTCACGCACGGCGGTGAGCATCATGAAATTGGTGATGGAGGATGGTTGATGATGACGACGGCGACGAATCCCCCTCTCTGGAGCCCCGAACGGACTCCAGATCAGCCCTCCCGAGAAGTTTTAGGGCTTGGCGGCGGCTCTGTATTGTAAAACGCGATGATTTCTTCTCCTCTATTTTTTTCTCCCCGAAAGCAAATATATAGAGTTGGAGTTGGCGTCGGAGGAGCTCCAGGGGGCCCACGAGGTAGGGGGCGCGCCCTAGGGGGGAGGGCGCACCCCCCACCCTCGTGGACCGGGTGTGGGCCCCCTGATCTTCATCTTTTGCAATGATTTTTTTATTACTTACAAATAGACGTTCCGTGGAGTTTCAGGTCATTCCGAGAACTATTGTTTTTGCACATAAATAACACCATGGCAATTCTGCTGAAAACAGCGTCAGTCCGGGTTAGTTCCATTCAAATCATGCAAGTTAGAGTCCAAAACAAGGGCAAAAGTGTTTGGAAAAGTAGATACGACGGAGACGTATCAATTTTTATCCGGATATTGACTTTCTTTCGGCAAAAGAAGGGCACCAACCGCCTTACGGGGTGTCCACAAGGGTCACGGGCGCGCCCACCCCCCAGGGTGCGCCCCCTGCCTCGTGGCCCCCTCGGGCATCGTCTCGTGTTGATTCTTCTTCCCAAAAATCACATATATTCCAAAAACATCTTCGTCAGTTTTTATCACATTTGGACTCCGTTTGATATGGATTTTCTGCGAAACAAAAAACATGCAACAAATAGGAACTGGCACTGGCCACTGGATCAATATGTTAGTCCCAAAAATAGTATTAAAAGTTGCCAAAAGTATATGAAAGTTGTATAATATTGGCATGGAACAATCAAAAATTATAGATATGACGGAGATGTATCAGAGTTCTTAAGTAATATGATTAATTGAACTTTAATTTATCATGAACTTAGTACCTGATAGTATTTTGCATTTCTATGTTGTTGTAGATCAATGGCCCGTGCTACTGTTCCTTTGAATTTTAATGCATTCCTAGAGAAAACTAAGTTGAAAGATGATGGTAGAAACTACACGGACTGGGTCCGTAACTTGAGGATTATTCTCATTGCTGCACAGAAGAATTACGTCCTGGAAGCATCGCTAGGTGCAAGACCCGCTGCAGGAGCAACGCCAGACGTTGTGAGCGTCGACGAGCAAAGTCGATGACTACTCGATAGTTCGGTGTGCCATGCTTTACGACTTAGAACCGGGACTTCAACGGCGTTTTGAGCGTCATGGAGCATATGAGATGTTCCAGGAGTTGAAGTTAATATTTCAAGCAAATGCCAGATTGAGAGATATGAAGTCTCCAATAAGTTCTCTGACTGCAAAATGGAGGAGAATAGTTCTGTTAGTGAACATATACTCGGAATGTGTGGGTACCACAACCACTTGACTCAACTGGGAGTTCATCTTCCTGATGATAGTGCCATTGATAGAGTTCTTCAATCAATACCACCAAGCTACATAAGCTTCGTGATGAACTATAATATGCAAGGGATGAACAAGACAATTCCTGAGCTCTTCGCAATGCTAAAGGCTGCAGAGGTAGAAATCAAGATGGAGCATCAAGTGTTGATGGTCAACAAGACCACTAGTTTCAAGAAAAAGGGCAAAGGGAAGAAGGGGAACTTCAAGAAGAACAACAAGCAAGTTGTTGCTTGATAACCCACAAGTATAGGGGATCGCAACAGTTTTCGAGGGTAGAGTATTCAACCCAAATTTGTTGATTTGACACAATGGGAGCCAAAGAATATTCTCAAGTATTAGCAGCTGAGTTGTCAATTCAACCACACCTGGAAACTTAGTATCTGCAGCAAAGTGTTTAGTAGCAAAGTAATATGATAATGGTGGTAACGGTAACAAAAGTAAAGACAGCAAAAGTAATGTTTTCAATATTTTTGTAGTGATTGTAACAGTAGCAACGGAAAAGTAAATAAGCGAGAACCAGTATATGGAAAACTCGTAGGCACCAGATCAGTGATGGATAATTATGCAGGATGTGGTTCATCATGTAACAGTCATAACATAGGGTGACACAGAAGTAGCTCCAATTCATCAATGTAATGTAGGCATGTATTCCGTAAACAGTCATACGTGCTTATGGAAAAGAACTTGCATCACATCTTTTGTCCTACCCTCCCGGGGCAGCGGGGTCCTATTGGAAACTAAGGGATATTAAGGCCTCCTTTTAATAGAGAATCGGAACAAAGCATTAGCACATAGTGAATACATGAACTCCTCAAACTATGGTCATCACCAGGAGTGGTCCCGATTATTGTCACTCTGGGGTTGCCGGATCATAACACATAGTAGGTGACTATAGACTTGCAAGATAGGATCAAGAACACACATATATTCATGAAAACATAATAGGTTCAGATCTGAAATCATGGCAATCGGGCCCTAGTGACAAGCATTAGGCATAGCAAAGTCATAGCAACATCAATCTCAGAACATAGTGGATACTAGGGATCAAACCCTAAAAAACTAACTCGATTACATGATAAATCTCATCCAAGCCATCACCGTCCAGCAAGCATACGATACAATTACTCACACACGATGGTGAGCATCATGAAATTGGTGATGGAGCATGGTTGATGATGACGACGGCGACGAATCCCCCTCTCCGGAGCCCCGAATGGACTACAGATCAGCCCTCCCGAGAGAGATTAGGGCTTGGCGGCGGCTCCGTATAAATAAATCGATGAAACTTTCTCTTTGATTTTTTCTCCCGAAAGCCAATATATGGAGTTGGAGTTGGCGTCGAGGGCATCGAGGCCCACGAGGTAGAGGCGCGCCCGGGGGGCGCGCCCCAGCCTCGTGGACGAGTGTGGGCCCCTGGTCTTCATCTTTAGCGAGGATTTTTATTATTTATTATAAGATATTCCGTGGAGTTTCAGGTCATTCCGAGAACTTTCGTTTTCTGCACATAAAACAACATCATGGCAATTCTGCTGAAAACAGCGTCAGTCCGGGTTAGTTCCATTCAAATCATACAAGTTAGAGTCCAAAACAAGGGCAAAAGTGTTTGGAAAAGTAGATACGATGGAGACGTATCAACTCCCCCAAGCTTTAACCCTTGCTTGTCCTCAAGCAATTCAGTTGACAAACTGAAAGAGAAAAAGAAAAACTTTTATTAACTCTATTTGCTCTTTGTGACGCCCCCGATTTAATCGTACACTAATCATGCACGCAAATGTGTACGATCAAGATCGAGGACTCACGGAAGATACCACAACACAACTCTACAAATAAAATAAGTCATACAAGCATCATAATACAAGCGAGGGGCCTCGAGGGCTCGAATACAAGTGCTCGATCATAGGCGAGTCGTGGAAGCAACAATATCTGAGTACGAGACATAAGTAAAACAAGGTGCCATAACATGGCTAGCACAAACCGGGATCTGGATCGAAGAGGCAGGCCTCTGCACAGGATCCTCCTAAGTTACTCAGTGGTCGTCGTCGGCCGGGCTGCACGTAGTAGTAGGCTCCTCGAGTAGTAGTCGTCATCGGCGGTGGCCCGGCCCCGGCTCCATCGTGCTGTTGCAGCAATCAAGTAGAGGTAGGGAAAAGGGGAACAAGGCAACCGTGAGTACTCATCCAAAGTACTGCAAGCAAGGAGCTACACTACATATGCATGGATATATGTGTAAAGGGCCATATCGGTGGACTGAACTGCAGAATGCCGAATAAGAGGGGATAGCTAGTCTTAACGAAGACTACGCTTCGGACACTGTCTTGCAAATGTAGGAGGAACGATCTGAAGTCCTCAAGTAACATCATATAGCAATAATCCTACCCGGCAATCCCGGCTCATATCCCCGAGCGAGAGCGACCACGGTTATATCGGCACTTGGAAGGTGTGTTTTATCAAGTATCCGGTTCTAGTTGTCATAAGCTCAAGGTACAACTCCAAGTCGTCCTGTTATCGAAGATCACGGCTATCCGAATAGATTAACTTCCTGCAGGGTGCACCATCTTACCCAAAGACGCTTGATCCCATTTGGCGGACACACTTTCTGGGTCATGCCCGCCGCGGAAGATCAACACGTCGCAGCCCCACCTAGGCACAACAGAGAGGCCAACACGCCGGTCTAAACCTAAGCGCGCAAGGGTGCGGGACCATCGCCGAGCACACTGCACGTTGCGTGACGTGGCCGAAGCAGACCTAGCCCAGAAAGCGTTCAGTCCAATCCGGCGCGCGCCGCTCGTCGCCGACGTCTCAAGTATGCCGGTGATACCACGGCGCGGGATACCCATAACTACTCCCGCGTAGATGGTTAGTGCGTATAAGCTCGTAGCCAACTCAGATCAAATACCAAGACCTCGTTAAGCGTGTTAAGTATCCGCGAACGCCGAACAGGGCCAGGCCCACCTCTCTCCTAGGCGGTCTCAACCTGCCCTGTCGCTCCGCCACAAAGTAACAGTCGGGGGCCGTCGGGAACCCAGGCCCACCTCTATCGGGATGGAGCCACCCGTCCTTTCAGCCCCCATCTCCGAACAGTATCACAGGTAATGTAATAGTGTAAAGTATATAGTATATGCCCGTGATCACCTCCCGAAGTGATCACAGCCCAGTAGTATAGCATGGCAGACGGACAAGAGTGTAGGGCCATTGATGGAACACTAGCATCCTATACTAAGCGAGAGGATAGCGAGATAAAGGTAACAACGAGAGTAGCAAGGACAAAGCTATGCAGCGGTATAGGATATCCGAAAGCAAGTAACATGTTACACTACTCTAATGCAAGCGGTGTAGATAAGAGTAGGCGATATCCGGTGATCAAGGGGGCTTGCCTGGTTGCTCGGCAAGAGAGAGGGGTCGTCGGTGGCGTAGTCGATCACAGGACATCGAGATCGGTCTCGGGGTCTACCGGAGAGAAGAGGGGAAGAAACAGTAAATACATAGCGAGCAAGTGCATAACAGGACAACGAGCGAGCTAGGCGTGTTCTAACGTAGCACTAAGCGATCTTGGCGAAGGGGAAACATCCGGAAAGTTTTCCGGTTCGGACGTTGTCGACGGATGAACGGAGAGGAAAGTTTGCAGGTTCGATAGGTTAGGAGTGTGTGGTGGACGAACGGGTTGCGTATCCGGAATCGTCTCGTCATTCTGAGCAACTTTCATGTACAAAGTTTTTCCATCCGAGTTACGGATTATTTTATACTAATTTTTAAAATTTTAAATCAATTTGGAATTAACAAATTTTAATTAATTAGAAAAGGTAATTATTGGGTCAGCGTGACATCGGCATGATGTCGGCGAGGACTCTGAGTTGACTAGGTCAAACCTAGCACGTGGGGCCCAGGTCATAGACTCAAAGTTAATTAAACAAGGTTAATTAGTTTAACTAAGTGATCAGGTTAATTAAACTTAATTAATTAAGTTAATTAATTTAGTTAATTAATTAATTAATTAATTAATTAATTAATTAATTATTATTATTATTTTTTCTTTTCCTTTTGTTTTTGTTCTGGGGTTAGGCCCCACATGTCAATGGCCCCAGGGGGCCTAGCGGGTTCGGGCGCTTAGCGGGCGCGGGCGTAGAGCGCAGGCGCACAGCCCGTTTGGGCGCTGCCAGATCTGAGGGCACGGCAAGGCGCCGAGGTCTTGGCAGCCCTCGTGGGCGACGACCGTGGCGGCGTCGCCCGGAGCGGAGCCGAGGAGGAGGGGCTCGCCGTGCCGTGGCCTCGCATGGGGCCAGCAGCAGCAGACGCGCCGCGTCGGCGTCTGGCGCTTCTGGGAGGAGCAGCCACAATGAAGCGGCAGCTCGGCGGGCGCCCGCCGGTCGCGGGTGGTGAGGCAACGGCACCAGTGGTCGGTGTGGCGGCAGCATCGGGCGTGCCCGGGGCGTCTGGGGAGGTTGGTGCGCGAATCGGGCACAGGAGGGGGAGAGAGGCGCGTGCTCACGTTGGCCGTAGGGAAAGGCGATGGGGCGCGGGGTGGCGACGGGACGACGAGGCGGGGGAAGCGATCCGGCGGCGGCGTCCCGGTGGTGGTGGTGCTCGTGAAGCCCAAAGGGACGAGGCGGCGGCGGTAAGTGTCGTCGGCGAGTCGGGGCGACGGGAGGAGATGAGGAGGCGGCGGGCGAATCGGACGACCAGCGAAGCGATGAGGGCGGGCGCCACTTTCGGGCGAAGCGCCGGTGAAGCGTCATGAAGCGGCGACGGGTCGGCAGCGGACGCCGGCGCCGAAATCGTCGCCGATCGAGAGGATCGGGAGGAGGGGGGCGCACGATGGATCGGGAGGCGTGGGGGCGACGAGAGGAACGAGTGGGAGTGGGGATCGGGGCGTCCCGATCCAAATCTGGATCGGGAGGGGGTGCGTGCGGTTGGGACTAGGGTTTGATCGGTGGGGGTGGTAAAGGGGAGGCTGGGGTGGCGGGTGGGCGGTGTTTATCGGGCGGCCTCTTTGGGCGAAGCCCGTGAGGGGGGCCTTCTCCTCTTATTCCCTTTCTTCTTGTTTTATTTTTATTATTCATTTTCTGTTTTCTGTTTTAATTTAGTTCCTCTTTTATCTTATTTTTTTATAAACTATAAAAATAGTCCCTAATTTAGTGTTAGCAATTAGCTACTGCCACACAAGTTTGGGGCAACAAAATAAATTAGTTTAATATTTTATTTATTAGAAAAAGGCATTCAACTAATTGTCTTTGCCACTGTTTAAAACAATTTAGAATATTTAAACATTTTATAAAAGTGTGGTTTCACCACCATAATTACCTATGCATTATCTGGCTCACTCCGAACATTTTAGTTTTAATATTTGAAAACTTTTACTGTTTGCTTGATTTTGAATTCGAATTCGAACCGGTTTTTGAACTAGCTCGATATTAACTTCAGTGACAAGGGTGACGTGGCATCATTAGTGGGGATTATTGTAGCTTAATTACCCGGGCATCACACTCTTGTTGTTGTAAACATGAAAAGCCAGCATTCAAGTTTCAGCAATTATTATGAACTAACCATACTCACAATAACACGTAGGTCTCACAATTACTCATATCAATAATATAATCAGCTAGCGAGCCATAATAATAAAACTCGGATGACAACACTTTCTCAAAATAATCATAACATGATATAACGAAATGGTATCTCGCTAGCCCTTTACGAGACCATAAAACATAAATGCAGAGCACCTTTAAAGATCAAGGACTGACTAAACATTCTAATTCATGGTAAAGAGATCCGGTCAAGTCATACCCAAAATAAACCAATTATAATGAATGCAAACGACGAGTGTGCTCTCAATGGGTGCTTTTTAATAAGAAGGGTGATGACTCAACATAAAAGTAAATAGATAGGCCCTTCGCAGAGGGAAGTAGGGATTTGTAGAGGTGCCAGAGCTTGATTTTGAAATAGAGATAAATTATATTTTGAGCGGCATACTTTCACTGTCAATGCGACAACTATGAGATGGATGTATCTTCCATACTACATGCATTATAGGCAGTTCCCAAACCGAATGGTAAAGGTTTATACTCCCCCTCCTCCACAAGCATCAATCCATGGCTTGCTCGAAACAACGAGTGCCTCCAACATTCAACGGGTCCCAGGGGGAGTTTTTTTTTAATTATTTTGATTTGCTTTGATCTTTTTGGATCATGGGACTGGGCATCCCGGTTACCGGCCCTTTCTCGTGAATGAGGAGCGGAGTCCACTCCTCTTGAGAATAACCCACCTAGCATGGAAGATATAGGCAGCCCTAGTTGCACATGAGCTGCTCGAGCATACAAAACAAAATTTTTATTTGAAGGTTTGGAGTTTGGCACATACAATTACTTGGAACGGCAGGTAGGTACTGCATATAGGAAGGTATAGTGGACTCATATGGAACAACTTTGGGGTTTAAGGAAGCGACCAACTGAGAGCGACAATAGTCGTAAACATGCATTAAAATTAATTTACACCGAATATAAGCATGAGTAGGATATAATCCACCATGAACATAAATATCATGAAGGCTATGTTGATTTGATTCAACTACATGCGTGAACATGTGCCAAGTCGAGTCACTCAATTCATTCAAAGGAGGATACCATCCATCATACCACATCATAATCATTCTAATAGCATGTTGGCATGCAAGGTAAACCATTATAACTCATAGCTAATCAAGCATGGCACAAGCAACTATAATCTCTAAATGTCATTGCAAATACGTTTACTTCATAATAGCTGAATCAGGAACGATGAATCATCATATTTACAAAAACAAGAGAGGTCGAGTTCATACCAGCTTTTCTCATCCCAATAAGTCCATCATATATCATCATTATTGCCTTTCACTTGCACGACCGAACGATGTGTATAATAATAAGAGTGCACGTGCATTGGACTAAGCTGCAATCTGGAAGCATTCAACTCAAGAGAGAAGACAAGTAATATGGGCTCTAAGTTAGATAAACAATAATGCATATAAGAGCCACTAAGCATTTTCAATATAGTCTTCTCGACCCCCAAAGAAAGGAAAAGAAATAAAAACTATTTACAGGGGAAAGCTCCCAACAAGCAAAAGAAGAACGGGAAATATTTTTGGGTTTTCTTTTTAATTCTACTACAAGCAAGGAAAGTAGACTAACTAATTTTTTTGTTTTTTCTTAAGGTTTATCAAACACACAAGAAGAAAGAAAGTAAACTAGCATGGATATTAAAGTGTAAGAGTATGAGCACCGACATCTAGCAATGAGTGTGTGTGAACATAAATGTAATGTCGGTGGGAAATACGTACTCCCCCAAGCTTAGGCTTTTGGCCTAAGTTGGTCTATTGCCAGGGATAGCCTGGCTGATACCCGTAGGTGTAGCTGGGGTCATACTGTGGCGCAGAATAGTTAGGATCATAATGTGATGAAGAGGACTCTGATTGCCACTGGCTGGCAACCGCCTCAGGATCCCAAGAATAAACAGACATTCGTGGAGGCTCATCTTGTGGCTCCTGTTTCGGGGCTAGTGCAGGATTCCGATAGGCTTGAACACCTGCCCACGGAACTGTTGGAAATATGCCCTAGAGGCAATAATAAATTGGTTATTATTATATTTCCTTGTTCATGATAATCGTTTATTATCCATGCTATAATTGTATTGATAGGAAACTCAGATACATGTGTGGGTACATAGACAACACCATGTCCCTAGTAAGCCTCTAGTTGACTAGCTCGTTGATCAATAGATGGTTACGGTTTCTGATCATGGACATTGGATGTCGTTGATAACGGGATCACATCATTAGAGAATGATGTGATGGACAAGACAATCCTAAGCCTAGCACAAAGATCGTAGTTCGTATGCTAAAGCTTTTCTAATGTCAAGTATCATTTCCTTAGACCATGAGATTGTGCAACTCCGGATACCGTAGGAATGCTTTGGGTGCACCAAAGCGTCCTAGCGAATCGGGTGGCTATAAAGGTGCACTACATGTATCTCCGAAAGTGTCATTGGGTTGGTACGAATCGAGGCCAGGATTTGTCACTCCGTGTGACGGAGAGGTATCTCTGGGGCCACTTGGTAGGACATCATCATAATGTGCACAATGTGACCAAGGTGTTGATCACGGGATGATGTGTTACGGAACGAGTAAAGAGACTTGCCGGTAACGAGATTGAACAAGGTATCGGCATACCGACGATCGATTCATATATGGGAAGTCCTATTTTGGCCACCGGAAAATGTTCGGGATTTTTCGGTATTGTACCGGGAAGGTTCTAGAAGGTTCCGGAGTGGGGCCCACCTGCATGGGGGGACCCACATGAACGTGGGTAGTGGGGGCAAGGCCCCACACCCCTGGTCAAGGCGCACCAAGATCCCCCATTAGAAGGAATAAGATCATATCCCAAAGGGATAAGATCAAGATCTCTAAAAAGGGGGGATAACAATCGGTGGGGAAAGGAAAGGATGGGATTTCTTTCCTCCCACCTTTTCCAACGCCCCAATGGACTTGGAGGGCAAGAAATAATTCCCCTCCACCCCTATATATAGTGGGGAGGCGCATGGGAGCTGCACCCTTGCCCCTGGTGCAGCCCTCCCCCTCCCCCAAGTCCTCCTCCTCTCCGCGGTGCTTGGCGAAGCCTGCAGGATGTGTCGCTCCTCCATCACCACCACACCGTCGTGCTACTGCTGGATGGAGTCTTCCCAACCTCTCCCTCTCTCCTTGCTGGATCAAGGCATGGGAGGCGTCACCGGGCTGTACGTGTGTTGAGCGCGGAGGTGCCGTCCGTTCGGCACTAGGATCTCCGGTGATTTGGATCACGACAGTCGACTCCTTCAACCCCGTTCTCTTGAGCGCTTCCGCTTAGCGATCTACAAGGTTATGTAGATGCACTCTCCTTCCCTCGTTGCTAGTTTCTCCATAGATAGATCTTGGTGACACGTGGGAAAATTTTGAATTTCTGCCTCGTTCCCCAACAGTGGCATCATGAGCTAGGTCTATTGCGTAGATTCTTTGCACGAGTAGAACACAAAGTAGTTGTGGGCGTTGATTTTGTTCAATATGTTTACCGTTACTAGTCCAATCTTGATTGGCGGCATTGTGGGATGAAGCGGCCGGACCGACCTTACACGTACACTTACGTGAGGCAGGTTCCACCGGTGACATGCACTTGGTGCATAAGGTGGCTAGCGGGTGCCGATCTCTCCCACTTTAGTCGGAACAGATTCGATGAAAAGGGTCCTTATGAAGGGTAAATAGCAATTGGCATATCACGTTGTGGTTTTGCGTAGGTAAGAAACGTTCTTGCTAGAAACCCATAGCAGCCACGTAAAACATGCAAACAACAATTAGAGGACGTCTAACTTGTTTTTGCAGGGTATGCTATGTGATGTGATATGGCCAAGAAGAATGTGATGAATGATATGTGATGTATGAGATTGATCATGTTCTTGTAATAGGAATCACAACTTGCATGTCGATGAGTATGACAACCGGCAGGAGCCATAGGAGTTGTCTTAATTTATTGTATGACCTGCGTGTCATTGAACAAACACCATGTAATTACTTTACTTTATTGCTAACCGGTAGCCATAGTAGTAGAAGTAATAAGTTGGCGATACAACTTCATGGAGACACGATGATGGAGATCATGATGATGGGGATCATGGTGTCATGCCGGTGACGATGATGATCATGGAGCCCCGAAGATGGAGATCAAAAGGAGCAAAATGATATTGGCCATATCATTTCACTATTTGATTGCATGTGATGTTTAATTATCATGTTTATACATCTTATTTTCTTAGAACGACGGTAGTAAATAAGATGATCCCTCATTAAAATTTCAAGAAAGTGTTCCCCCTAACTGTGCACCGTTGCGAAAGTTCGTCGTTTCGAAGCACCACGTGATGATCGGGTGTGATAGATTCTTACGTTCACATACAATGGGTGTAAGCCAGATTTACATGCGCGAAACACTTAGGTTAACTTGACGAGCCTAGCATGTACAGACATGGCCTCGGAACACAAGAGACCGAAAGGTCGAGCATGAGTCGTATGGAGGATACGATCAACATGAAGATGTTCACCGATGATGACTAGTCCGTCTCATGTGATGATCGGACACGGCCTAGTTGACTCGGATCATGTAATCACTTAGATGACTAGAGGGATGTCTATCTTAGTGGGAGTTCATTAGATGAACTTAATTATCCTGAACATAGTCAAAAACCCTTTGCAAACTATGTCATAGCTCGCGCTTTAGTTGTACTGTTTAGATATGTTCCTAGAGAAAATATAGTTGAAAGGACAGTAGCGATTATACGGACAGAAGAAAGCTTATGTCCTTAATGCACCACTCAGTGTGCTGAACCCCAAACGTCGTCTGTGGATGTTGCGAACATCGGACATACACGTTTTGATAACTGCGTGATAGTTCAGTTAAATGGTTTAGAGTTGAGGCACCAAAGACGTTTTCTGAAACGTCGCGGAACATATGAGATGTTTCGAGGGCTGAAATTGGGATTTCAGGCTCGTGCCCATGTCAAGAGGTATAAGATCTCCGACGATTTTCTTAGCCTGCAAACTAAGGGAGAAAAGCTCAATCGTGGAGCTTGTGCTCAGATTGTCTGAGTGCAACAATCACTTGAATCGAGTAGGAGTTGATCTTCCTGATGAGATAGTGATGTTTCTCCAAAGTCATTGCCACCAAGCTGCTAGAGCTTCGTGATGAACTATAACATATCAGGAATAGATGATCCTTGAAATATTCACGATGTTTGACACCGCGAAAGTAGAAGTCAAGAAGGAGCATCAATTGTTGATGGTTAATGAAACCACTTGTTTCAAGAAGGGCAAGGGCAAGAAGGGATACTTCATGAAATGGCAAATCAGTTGCTACTCTAGTGAAGAAACCCAAGGTTAAACCCAAACCCGAGACTAAGTGCTTCCGTAATGAGGGAACGGACAATGAAGCAGAACTATCCTAGATACTTGGTAGATGAGAAGGCTGGCAAGGTCGATAGAAGTATATTGGATATACATTATGTTAATGTGTACTTTACTAGTACTCCTAGAAGCACCAGGGTATTAGATACCGGTTCGGTTGCTAAGTGTTAGTAACTCGAAATAAAAGCTACGGAATAAACGGAGACTAGCTAAAGGTGAGCTGACGATATGTGTTGGAAGTGTTTCCAAGGTTGTTGTGATCAAGCATCGCACGCTTCCTCTACCATCGAGATTGGTGTTAAACCTAAATAATTGTTATTTTGTGTTTTGTTGAGCATAGACATGATTGGATTATGTCTATCATAATCTGATTATTCATTTAAGGAGAATAATGGTTACTCTATTTATTTGAATGATACCTTCAATGGTCTTGCACCTAAAGGAATGGTTTATTGAATCTCGATCATAGTAATACACATTTTCATGCCAAAAGATATAAGATAGTAATGATGGTACCACTTACGTGTGCACTTCGCCATGTAAGTCATATTGGTATAAAAGCATGAAGAAGCTCCATGTTGATGGATCTTTGGACTCATTGGTTTTGAAAAGTTTGAGACATGCGAACCATGTCTATTGGTGTATACGCATGAAGAAACTCCATGCAGATGGATCGTTTGGACTCACTTGATTTTGAATCACTTGAGATATGCAAATCATACCACATTGGCAAGATGGTGAAAAGCCACGTTTTCAAATAAGATGGAACAAGATAGCAACTTGTTGGAAATAACACATTTTGATGCGTGCAGTCCAATGAGTCTTGAGGCATGCGATGAATATCGTTATGTTCTTACTTCACGGATGATTCGAGTAGATGTTGAGTATATTTACTTGATGAAACACAAGTCTGAATTATTGAATGGTTCAAGTAATTTCATAGTGAAGTTGAAGATCATTGTGACAAGAGGATAAAATGTCTATGATATGATCATAGAGATGAGTATCTGAGTTATGAGCTTTGCACATAATTAAGACATTGTGGAAATTGTTTCACAATTAATACACTGGAACACCATAGTGTGATGGTGTGTCCGAACATCATAGTTGCACCCTATTGGACATGGTGTGTACCATGATGTCTCTTATCGAATTACCACTATCGTTCATGGGTTAGGCATTAGAGACAACTGCACTCACTTTAATAGGGCACCACGTAATTCCGTTGAGATGACACCGTGAGAACTATGGTTTAGAGAAACCTAAGCTGTCGTTTCTTGAAAGTTTGGGGCTGCGACGCTTATGTGAAAAAGTTTCATCGTGATAAGCTCGAACCCAAAACAGATAAATGCATCTTCATGGGATACCCAAAATGGTTGGGTATACCTCCTAATTCAGACCCGGAAGCAAAGTGATTGTTTCTAGAAACGGGTCCTTTCTCGAGGAAAAGTTTCTCTCGAAAGAATTGAGTGGGAGGATGGTGGAGACTTGATGAGGTTATTGAACCGTCACTTCAACAAGTGTGTAGCAGGGCACAGGAAGTTGTTCCTGTGGCGCCTACACCAATTGAAGTAGAAGCTTATGATAGTGATCATGAAGTTTTGGATCAAGTCACTACCGTACCTCGTAGGGTGACAAGGATGCGTACTACTTCTGAGTGGTACAGTAATCCTGTCTTGAAGGTCATGTTGCTAGACAACAATGAACCTACGAGCTATGAAGAAGCGATGGTGGGCCCGGATTCCGACGAATGGCTCAAGGCCATAACATCCGAGAGAGGATCCATGACTTTGGAAGAAATACTTGATGGTCGTAAGGGCGTTGGGTAAAGATGGATTTTAAAAGGAAGGCGGACAATGATGGTAAGTATCACCATTAAGAAAGTTCGACTTGTCGTTAAAGATGTTTTCCGACAAGTTCAAGGAGTTGACTATGGTGAGGCTTTCTCACTAAATAGCGATGCTAAGAGTCTGTTGGAATTGGATTAGCAATTCTGCATGATTGATGAAATCTTGCAGATAGGATGTCAAAACATTGTTTCCTCGACGTTATACTTGAGGAAAGGTTGTATGTGATACAACCGAAGGTTTTGTCAATCTGAAAGATGCTAACAAGTATGCAAAGCTCCAGCAATCCTTCTAAGGACTGGCGTAAGCATCTCGGAGTTGGAATATGCGCTTTGATGAGATGATCAAAGATTTTGGGTTTATACAAAGTTTGTGAGAAACTTGTATTTCCAAAGAAGTGAGTGGGAGCACTATAGAATTTCGATAAGTATATGTGAATGACATATTGTTGATCGGAAATGATGTAGAATTTCTAGAAAGCATATAGGGTTATTTGAAAAGTGTTTTCAATAGAAAACCTGAATTAAGCTGCTTGAACATTGAGCATCAAGATCTATGAGGATAGATAAAAACGCTAAATGGTACTTTCAAATGAGCACATACCTTGACATGATCTTGAAGGTGTTCAAGATGGATCACCAAAGAAGGATTTCTTGCCTGAGTTGTAAGGTATGAAGTTAAGAGTTAAAGCTCGACCACGACGAGAAGAGAGAGAAAGGGCGAAGGTCGTCCCTATGCTTCGGACATAGGCTCAGAGTATGCTATCTTTGTGTACCGCCTTTGGAAGTGTGCCTTGCCATGAGTCCGCAGCGGGTACAAGAGTGATCCAGAATGGATCATTGGACGATGGTCAAAATTGTCCTTGGAGTAAATAAGGACATGTTTCCGATTATGGAGGTGATAAAGAGTTGGCGTAAAGGGTTACGTCGATGCAAGCTTTAACACCTATCCGAGTGACTCGAGTAGCATACGGATCGTATAGTGGAGCAACCATTTGGAATAGCTCCAAGTGGACCGTGGAAGCAGCATTTACAATATGACATAGAGATTTGCGAAGTCCATACGGATCTAAATGTTGCAGACCCGTTGACTAAAACCTCTCTCACAAGCAAAACATGATCAAACCCCAGAACTCATTGAGTCTTAATCACATGATGATGTGAACTAGTTTAGTGACACTAGTAAACTCTTGGATGTTGGTCACATGGAGATGTGACCTATGAGTGTTGATCACATAGTGATGTGAACTAGATTATTGACTCTAGTGCAAGTGGGAGACTGTTGGAAATATGCCCTAGAGGCAATAATAAATTGGTTATTATTATATTTCCTTGTTCATGATAATCGTTTATTATCCATGCTATAATTGTACTGATAGTAAACTCAGATACATGTGTGGGTACATAGACAACACCATGTCCCTAGTAAGCCTCTAGTTGACTAGCTCGTTGATCAATAGATGGTTACAGTTTTCGACCATGGACATTGGATGTCGTTCATAGCGGGATCACATCATTAGCGAGAATGATGTGATGGACAAGACAATCCTAAGCCTAGCACAAAGATCGTAGTTCGTATGCTAAAGCTTTTCTAATGTAAAGTATCATTTCCTTAGACCATGAGATTGTGCAACTCCGGATACCGTAGGAAGGCTTTGGGTGCACCAAGCGTCCTGGCAACGAATGGGTGGCTATAAAGGTGCACTACATGTATCTCCGAAAGTGTCTGTTGGGTTGGCACGAATCGAGACTGGGATTTGTCACTCCGTGTGACGGAGAGGTATCTCTGGGGCCACTCGGTAGGACATCATCATAATGTGCACAATGTGACCAAGGTGTTGATCACGGGATGATGTGTTACGGAACGAGTAAAGAGACTTGCCGGTAACGAGATTGAACAAGGTATCGGCATACCGACGATCGAATCTCGGGCAAGTACAATACCACTAGACAAAGGGAATTGTATACATGATTGATTGAGTCATGGACATCGTGGTTCATCCGATGAGATCATTGTGGAACATGTGGGAGCCAACATGGGTATCCAGATCCCGCTGTTGGTTATTGACCGGAGAACGTCTCGGTCATGTGCGCATGGTTCCCGAACCCGTAGGGTCTACACATAAGGTTCGATGGCGCTAGGGTTATAAAGGAAGTTTGTATGTGGTTACCGAATGTTGTTGAGTCCGGATGAGATCCGGACATCACGAGGAGTTCGGAATGGTCCGGAGGTAAAGATTCATATATGGGAAGTCCTATTTTGGCCACCGGAAAATGTTGGGATTTTTCGGTATTGTACCGGGAAGGTTCTAGAAGGTTCGGAGTGGGGCCCACCTGCATGGGGGACCCACATGAACGTGGTAGTGGGGCAAGGCCCCACACCCCTGGTCAAGGTGCACCAAGATCCCCCCTTAGAAGGAATAAGATCATATCCCAAAGGGATAAGATCAAGATCCCTAAAAAGGGGGATAACAATCGATGGGGAAAGGAAAGGATGGGATATCTTTCCTCCCACCTTTGCCAACGCCCCAATGGACTTGGAGGGCAAGAAATAATCCCCCTCCACCCTTATATATAGTGGGGAGGCGCATGGGAGCTGCACCCTTGCCCCTGGCGCAGCCCTCCCCCTCTCCCAAGTCCTCCTCCTCTCCCGCGGTGCTTGGCGAAGCCCTGCAGGATGCCACGCTCCTCCATCACCACCACACCGTCGTGCTGCTGCTGGATGGAGTCTTCCCCAACCTCTCCCTCTCTCCTTGCTGGATCAAGGCATGGGAGACGTCACCGGGTTGTACGTGTGTTGAACGCGGAGGTGTCGTCCGTTCGGCACTAGGATCTCCGGTGATTTGGATCACGACGAGTACGACTCCTTCAACCCCGTTCTCTTGAACGCTTCCGCTTAGCGATCTACAAGGGTATGTAGATGCACTCTCCTTCCCCTCGTTGCTAGTTTCTCCATAGATAGATCTTGGTGACACGTAGGAAAATTTTGAATTTCTGCTACGTTCCCAACAGGAACAATGTAAGAACCTGTAGACAAGTTAAACAAAGAGGGAGCAGGCAAAGTAATAGTCTCAGGGTGATGTTTATCAAAGTACAATTTATATTTACACTACTACAAAAAGGGCTATAGATGGAATGGCTACTAATGGCGCACCTGTGATGTGGTGCGCCATTAGTATATTCTAATGGCGCACCATGTCTCGGTGCGCCATTAGTAATATATTAGTATATTACTAATGGCGCACCTGGTGTGTGGTGCGCCATTAGTAGTTTGGGAAAAAAACATAAGAAAATTTTTTGTTACTAATGGCGCACCTTGGAGTGGTGCGCCATTACTAGTTTTAACTAGTAATGGCGCACTTTCCACTGATGCGCCATTACTAAGTTTTTTTTTTTAAAAATCAAAAAAAAAATCATTTTTTTATTATTTTTTTCAAAACTACTAATGGCGCACCATGAGTGGTGCGCCATTAGTAGTTGTTCAACTACTAATGGCGCACCACCCACAGTGCGCCATTAGTAACTTGGCCACCTTCCACCTTCCACGATGCGTCGTCGGTGGAAGGTGGCCAGAATACTAATGGCGCACCGTGGGAGTGGTGCGCCATTAGTAGTTCAACTACTAATGGCGCACCACTCCCACGGTGCGCCATTAGTAACTTGGCCACCTTCCACCGAATGCACCCCCTCGTGGATCGCCTTTTAGGTTTTAAAAAAATAAAAGAAAATGATGAAAATGTCAAAAAAATAAAAGAAAATAAGTTTCCCATGTGATATGTGGTCTAGTTGTTGGGAAAATTTGCAAATATGAATTTCGACTTCATTTGCAAAATCTCTCGAGAATTTGTAAAAATGGGCATAACTTTTGCATACTAACTCGGATGAAAAAGTTTTTTATATGAAAAATCATCTACTCGAAAAGTTACATCCAAATTTAACTGGGGAACCCGTTAAACATTTTCAAAATCCCCAAAAACCTAACAGAAAAAAGTTACGGGCTTTCAAGATCTAGCGGCAAAAAATTCAAAAATATCAAACTTACTAGTGGCGCACCGTGGATGTGGTGCGCCACTAGTAACTGAAAAAAATTACTAATTTCAAAAAAATTGATTTTTTTCAAAAATATACGTAATATGATCGAGAAGTTTGAAATATTTTCAAAATTTCATCATAGTAATTAACATGAACAAAGTCCTAGACATCAATAAGGTATACAGATTGATATGCTAGATATATCAACAAGTGCTGTGAAGTGAACATTCTTTGGGGTTGGATAGAACTCTGAAGTTAAGCGTGCTTGGGCTGGAGTAGTGTGAGGATGGGTGACCTTTCGGGAAGTTTGACCACGGAGTGTGATTTGACCTGAGATTAAGCATATTGACCCGAGATTAAGCCATAGTGAACTGAGATTAAGCCTTAGTGCGGTTCAGACTTAACCGTCTAGCAACAATTCCACCCATACTAATAGAGTTATTGCGGTATAAACCATGGAACAAAATAATGATATTAGGAATGCTAAGGTTCCCATAGTTCCCGCGACCAATCAAGCAACGACTAGCAAATAAGGCAAAGTAGCGCAAAACAGGAAAATGTATGCTAGTAATTCTTGCATCAGAAACCTTTCTGGTTTCTCCCATAGTGATAGTGTTAATAAAAGCTTCCACTTCATTACGATGTGGTTCATCTAAGGTGCCCTCAAAAGGTATTTTTGCAAACCTCGCAAAATTCAGCTAATGTCATCTCCTTAACAACGTCATATAAATGGAACTCTACTGTTGGAGGTGATTTCTTAGGGAAAAAGTAGAAGTTCGCACAAAAGTATTTGTGAGTAAGAATCTTGATAGCGTTGGTCGCGGAGGAAGTTGGTGAGGCCGACGTTCTCAATCAATAGATAGAAATCCTCATAAATCCCGGCTCTCCTCAAGAAGTCATCGGAAGGCCATTCACACGGCCGAACCTCCGCGATACGAGGCAAATTAAATTTGGGCTTCTGTTCTTCTTCCTTTTGTTTCTCCTTAGAACTTCGGCTCGACGAGCCCCTCAAAAGTCTCTTCATTATTTCTGAAACAATCTGAAATTTTTAGTAACTTCAAATAAAAGTGAACCAACTTCAATAAAATTGATAGCAACTACTCATACAAGTGCCTAGAGCATATATCAAGCATTAGAACTACTTGGAACCATATAAATTTGACATGCAAGCTCAAGAACATGGTCACCTATGCATCACAAATTTGCAATGAATAAAGCACTAGAACAAAAACTAATTGGAGCAATGGAGGAGTCACATACCAAGGAACAATCTCCCCAAGCAGTTTTGCGAGAGGTGATTTGAGCAAGGAGATCGAAAATCGCAGCAAAGTTCTTTGGAACACGAGCTTGAGTTGGTTTTTCGGGTTTGTGTGAGACAGAGGAAGAAGATGGGTGCAGGGATAAGTGGAGGAGGCCACCATGGGCCCACGAGGCAGGGGCGCGCCAGGGGTAGGGCGCGCCCTCCACCCTCGTGGGCGGTGGCAGCTCCCTCATGGTAACTTTTGCACTAAAAATCCTCAAATATTCCTAAAAAAATCATATTAAATTGGCATGGCATTATGAGGACTTCTATTTTCGGGATATTTTTATATTGCACGGATAAGTCGAGAGACAGACAGAAAAATGCTATTTTACTTTATTTTTACTAAATAACAGAGAATATAAAGAGGGTACAGAAGGTTGTGCTTCTAGTTTCATCCATCTCATGCTCATCAAAAGGAATCCACTAACAAGGTTGATCAAGTCTTGTTAACAAACTCATTCCGATTAATGAAACCGGAGAAATTTCGATTAACACTATGTTACCTCAACGGGGATATGGACATCCCCAATAATAAGTATATCATATTTCTTCTTGACAGTAGGGAGAGGAAATTCAAAACCTCCAAATATAATCGATGGAATTTTTCCAATAGAGTTGATACTATAAACTTCAGGTTGTTTCCTCGGAAAGTATACCGTGTGCTCATTACCATTAACATGAAAAGTGACATTGCCTTTGTTGCAATCAATAACAGCCCCTGCAGTATTAAGGAAAGGTCTTCCAAGAATAATAGACATACTATCATCCTCGGGAATATCAAGAATAACAAAGTCCGTTAGAATAGTAACGTTTGCAACCACAACAGGCACATCCTCACAAATACCGACAGGTATAGCAGTTGATTTATCAGCCATTTGCAAAGATATTTCAGTAGGTGTCAACTTATTCAAGTCAAGTCTACGATATAAAGAGAGAGGCATAACTGAAACACCGGCTCCAAGATCACATAAAGCAATTTTAACATAGTTTCTTTTAATGGAGCATGGTATAGTAGGTACTCCTGGATCTCCAAGTTTCTTTGGTATTCCACCCTTAAAAGTATAATTAGCAAGCATGGTGGAAATTTCAGCTTCAGATATCTTTCTTTTATTTGTTATGATATCCTTCATATACTTAGCATAAGGATTTGTTTTGAGCACATCAGTTAATCACATACGCAAAAAGATAGGTCTAATCATTTCAGCAAAGCGCTCAAAATCCTCATCATCCTTTTTCTTGGATGGTTTGGGAGGAAAAGGCATGGGTTTCTGAACCCATGGTTCTCTTTCTTTACCATGTTTCCTAGCAACGAAGTCTCTTTTATCATAACGTTGATTCTTTGATTGTGGATTATCAAGATCAACAACAGGTTCAACTTCTACATCATTATCATTACTAGGTTGAGCATCATCATGAACATCATCATTAACATTATCACTAGGTTCATGTTCATTACCAGATTGTGTTTCAGCATCAGACATAGAGATATCATTTGGATTATCAGGTGGTTCAGCAATAGGTTCACTAGAAGTTTGCACAGTTCTATCATTTTTATTTTTCTTCCTCTTAGAAGAACTAGGCATATCAATATTATTTCTCTGAGAATCTTGCTCGATTCTCTTAGGGTGGCCTTCAGGATACAAAGGTTCCTGAGTCATTCTACCAGTTCTAGTAGCCACTCTAACAACATTATCACTTTTCTTACTATTCATTTCATTAAGCACTTCTTTTTGAGCTTTAAGTACTTGTTCTACTTGAGTGGTAACCATAGAAGCATGTTTGCTAACAAGTTTAAGTTCACCTCTAACATTAGCCATATAATCACTCAAGCGCTTAATCATAAAGGTATTCTGTTTTAGTTGTCTACCAAAATAAGCATTAAAGTCATCTTGTTTAAACATAAAGTCATCAAACTCATCCAAGCACTGACTAGCAATTTTAGTAGGAGGGACTTCAGTTTTATCATATCTATAGAGAGAATTTACCTTTACTACTTGTGTCGGGATATCGGGAGGTTCTTCAGTAAATAAGTAATTGAGATCATATACTTCTTCAACAGGCAGTGAATTAAGACCATGTATTTCTTCAATAGGTGGTAAATTCTTAACATCTTCAGCCTTAATACCTTTTTCTTTCATAGATTTCTTTGCCTCTTGCATATCTTCGGGACTGAGAAATAGAACACCTCTCTTCTTCGGAGTTGGTTTAGGAATAGGCTCAGTAATTGGCTCGGGAGCAGGCTCGGGAGTTGGCTCAGGAGGTGCCCAATTATTTTCATTTTTCAACATATTATTCAATAAAATTTCAGCTTCATCCGGTGTTCTTTCCCTGAAAAGAGAACCAGCACAACTATCCAGGTAATCTCTGGAAGCATCAGTTAGTCCATTATAAAAGATATCAAATATTTCAGGTTTCTTAAGAGGATGATCAGGCAAAGCATTAAGTAACTTGAGAAGCCTCCCCCAAGCTTGTGGGAGACTTTCTTCTTCAATTTGCACAAAATTATATATATCCCTCAAAGCAGCTTGTTTCTTATGAGCAGGGAAATATTTAGCAGAGAAGTAATAAATCATATCTTGGGGACTTTGCACACAACCAGGATCAAGAGAATTGAACCATATCTTAGCATCACCCTTTACTGAGAACGGAAATATTTTGAGTAAATAAAGGTAGCGCGATCTCTCATTATTAGTAAACAGGGCAGCTATATCATCTAACTTACGAAGATGTGCCACAATAGTTTCAGATTCAGTAGCCATAAAAGGATCAGATTCAACCAAAGTAATTATATCGGATCAACAGAAAAATCATAATAATCCTGATCAGAACACGAGATAGGTGAAGTAGCAAAAGCGGTCGGGTCTCATCCTACCCTAAAAGATTCTTTACTCCATTTAACTAGCAACCTATTACGTTCAAGACTATCACGGCAAGCAAGAATAGCTTGAGAGATTCAGCATTAAAAAGGTAATCCTCAGGAATAGAAGGCCTATTTTCATCATCACTAACATCATCGTGTTCAGTTTCAATAATTTCTCTTTCTCTAGACCTAGAAATTTGTTCATCTAGAAATTCACCAAGAGGCACAGTAGTATCAAGCATAGAAGTAGTTTCATCATAAGTATCATGCATAGCGAAGTGGCATCATCAATAACATGCGACATATCGAACGAATAGCGAAGCAGGTTTAGGTGTCGCTAGCTTACTCATAATGAAGGTGAATCAAGTGCGAGCTAGATGGCAGTTCCTTACCTCCCCTCGTGGTTGAGGGATAAATTGTTGTCTTAGCGTCTTTCAAATTCTTCATTGTGTCCAGCAGATATAAATCCCAAGTGACTCAAAGAATAGAGCTATGCTCCCGACAACGCGCCTTGAAAAAGGTCTTGATAACCCACAAGTATAGGGGATCGCAACAGTTTTCGAGGGTAGAGTATTCAACCCAAATTTGTTGATTTGACACAATGGGAGCCAAAGAATATTCTCAAGTATTAGCAGCTGAGTTGTCAATTCAACCACACCTGGAAACTTAGTATCTGCAGCAAAGTGTTTAGTAGCAAAGTAATATGATAGTGGTGGTAACGGTAACAAAAGTAAAGACAACAAAAGTAATGTTTTTGGTATTTTTGTAGTGATTGTAATAGTAGCAACGGAAAAGTAAATAAGCGAGAACCAGTTTATGGAAAACTCGTAGGCACCGGATCAGTGATGGATAATTATGCCGGATGTGGTTCATCATGTAACAGTCATAACATAGGGTGACACAGAACTAGCTCCAATTCATCAATGTAATGTAGGCATGTATTCCGTAAATAGTCATACGTGCTTATGGAAAAGAACTTGCATGACATCTTTTGTCCTACCCTCCCGTGGCAACGGGGTCCTATTGGAAACTAAGGGATATTAAGGCCTCCTTTTAATAGAGAACTGGAACAAAGCATTAGCACATAGTGAATACATGAACTCCTCAAACTATGGTCATCACCAGGAGTGGTCCCGATTATTGTCACTTCAGGGTTGCCGGATTATAATACATAGTAGGTGACTATAGACTTGCAATATAGAATCAAGAACACACATATATTCATGAAAACATAATAGGTTCAGATCTAAAATCATGGCACTCGGGCCCTAGTGACAAGCATTAGGCATAGCAAAGTCATAGAAACATCAATCTCAGAACATAGTGGATACTAGGGATCAAACCCTAAAAAAACTAACTCGATTACATGATAAATCTCATCCAACCCATCACCGTCCAGCAAGCCTACGATGCAATTACTCACGCACGGCGGTGAGCATCATGAAATTGGTGATGGAGGATGGTTGATGATGACGACGGCGATGAATCCCCCTCTCAGGAGCCCCGAACGGACTCCAGCTCAGCCCTCCCGAGAGAGATTAGGGCTTGGCGGCGGCTCCGTATCGTAAAACGCGATGAAACTTTCTCTCCGATTTTTTTCTCCCCGAAAGCCAATATATGGAGTTGGAGTTGGCATCGGAGGGCATCCAGGGGGCCCACGAGGTAGGGGGCGCGCCCCCACCCTCGTGGACAGGGTGTGGGCCCCCTGGTCTTCATCTTTGGCGAGGATTTTTTATTATTTATTATAAGATATTCCGTGGAGTTTCAGGTCATTCCGAGAAATTTCGTTTTCTGCACATAAAACAACATCATGGCAATTCTACTGAAAACAGCGTCAGTCCGGGTTAGTTCCGTTCAAATCATACAAGTTAGAGTCCAAAACAAGGGCAAAAGTGTTTGGAAAAGTAGATACGACGGAGACGTATCATTGCTCTAGTGAAGAAGCCCAAGTCTGGACCTAAGCCTGAGACTGAGTGCTTCTACTGCAAAGGGACTGGTCATTGGAAGCTGAACTGCCCTAAGTATTTGGCGGATAAGAAGGATGGCAAAGTGAAAGGTATATTTGATATACATGTTATTGATGTGTACCTTACTAATGTTCGCGAGAGTGCACGGGTATTTGATCTGGTTACATTGCTCATATTTGCAACTCGAAACATGGGCTACAGATTAAGGGAAGATTGGCTAAGGACGAGGCGACGGTGCGCGTGGGAAATGGTTCCAAAGTCGATGTGATCGTCGTCGGCACGCTACCTCTACATCTACCTTCGGGATTAGTTTTAGACCTGAATAATTCTTATTTGGAGCCAGCGTTAAGCATGAACATTATATCTGGATCTTGTTTGATGCAAGATGGGTATTCATTTAAATCATAGAATAATGGTTGTTCTATTTATATGAGTAATATCTTTTATGGTCATGCACCCTTGATGAGTGGTCTATTTTTGTTGAATCTCGATAGTAGTGACACACATATTCATAGTATTGAAACCAATAGATATAAGTTCAATAATGATAGTGCAACTTATTTGTGGCAGTGCCGTTTAGGTCATATTGGTGTAAAGCACATGAAGAAACTCCATGCTAATTAATGGGCTTTTGGAATCACTTGATTATGAATCACTTGATGCTTGCGAACCATGCCTCATGGACAAGATGACTAAGACTCCGTTCTCCGGAACAATGGAGCGAGCAATAGACTTATTGGAAATAATACATACCGATGTATGCGGTCTGATGAGTGTTGAGGCTCGCGACGGGTATTGTTATTTACTGACCTTCACAAATGATTTGAGCAGATATGGGTATATCTACTTGATGAAACATAAGTCTGAAACATTTGAAAAGTTCAAAGAATTTCGAGTGAAGTGGAAAATCATCGTAAGAAGAAAATAAAGTTTCTAGGATCTGATCGTGGAGGAGAATATTTGAGTTACGATTTTGGTCTTCATTTGAAACAATGTGGAACAGTTTCGCAACTCACGCCACCCGGAACACCACAGCGTAATCGTGTGTCCGAACATCGTAACAATATGGTGCGATCTATGATGTCTCTTACTGATTTACCGCTATCGTTTTGGGGTTATGTGATACGTCTCCAACGTATCTATAATTTTTTATTGTTCCATGCTATTATATTACCCCTTTTGGATGTTTATGGGCTTTATTTTACACATTTATATCATTTTTTGGACTAACCTACTAACCGGAGGCCCAACCCATATTGCTGTTTTTTTGCCTATTTCAGTATTTCGAAGAAAAGGAATATCAAACGGAGTACAAATGGAATGAAACCTTCGGGAGCGTGATTTTTGGAACGAACGTGATCCAGAGGAATTGGAGTGCAAGTCAAGAAGCAGCCTAGGCCTCCACGAGATAGGAGGGCGCCCCCCTATAGGGCGTGCCCCCTGTCTCGTGGGCCCCTCGGGCGGCCACCGACGTACTTCTTCTTCCTATATATACCTACATACCCCGAAAACATACAGGAGCACCACGAAACACAATTTCCACCGTCATAACCTTCTGTATCCGCGAGATCTCATCTTGGAGCCCTTGCCGGCACTCTGCCGGAGGGGGAATCAACCACGGAGGGCTTCTACATCAACATCCTAGCCCCTCCGATGAGTTGTGAGTAGTTTACCACAGACCTATGGGTCCATAGTTATTAGCTAGATGGCTTCTTCTCTCTTTTTTGATCTCAATACAATGTTCTCCCCCTCTCTTGTGGAGATCTATTCGATGTAAACTCTTTTTGCGGTGTGTTTGTCGAGATCCGATGAATTGTGGGTTTATGATCAAGTTTATCTATGAATAATATTTGAATCTTCTCTGAATTCTTTTATGTATGATTAAGTTATCTTTGCAAGTCTCTTGAATTATCAGTTTAGTTTGGCCTACTAGATTGGTCTTTCTTGCCATGGGAGAAGTGCTTAGCTTTGGGTTCAATCTTGCGGTGTCCTTACCCGTGGATGTAAAGGGTTGAAAGGCACGTATTGTATTGTTGCCATCGAGGATAACAAGATGGGGTTTATATCATATTGCATGAGTTTATCCTCTACATCATGTCATCTTGCTTAATCGTTACTCTGTTCTTATGAACTTAAAACTCTAGATGCATCTTTGGATAGCGGTCGATGTGTGGAGTAATAGTAGTAGATAGAGGCAGGAGTCGGTCTACTTGTTATGGACGTGATGCCTATATACATGATCATGCCTAGATAATCTCATAACTATGCTCTTTTCTATCAATTGCTCGACAGTAATTTGTTCACCCACTGTAATACTTATGCTATCTTGAGAGAAGCCATTAGTGAAACCTATGGCCCCCGGGTCTATCTCTTGTCATATTTGCTTTCAATCTACTTTTATTTGCATCTTTACTTTTTGCATATATATTATAAAATACCAAAAATATATTTATCTTATCATACTATCTTTATTAGGTCTCACTTTCGCAAGTGGCCGTGAAGGGATTGACAACCCATTTATTGCGTTGGTTGCGAGTTCTCAGTTTGTTTGTGTAGGTGCGTGGGACTTTTGAGAAGCCTCCTACTGGATTGATACCTTGGTTATCAAAAACTGAGGGAAATACTTACGCTACACTTGCTGCATCACCCTCTCCTCTTTGAGGAAAACCAACGCAAGCTCAAGACGTAGCAAGAAGGATTTCTGGCGCCGTTGCCGGGGAGGCTTCCACCAAGTCAAGTCAAGATTCGACCTCCCGCCAACGTGTGATTTCTGGCGCCGTTGCCGGGGAGGTCTTCGCTCAAGTCAAGACATACCAAGTACCCATCACAAACCCATCTCCCTCGCATTTACATTATTTGCCATTTGCCTCTCGTTTTCCTCTCCCCCACTTCACCCTTGCCATTGTATTCGCCCTCTCTTTCCCAACCTCCTCCTCTTCTTCCCGTTTGCCTTTTTCTCATCCGCTTGTTTGCTCGTGTGTTAGTTCGCTTGCTTGTCGTCATGACTAGTCTCATATCTTCTCTGTTATCTCCCGAGAATGAGTTCTAAATTTTAAGCAAAGGGAGGGAGAAAATCTAAAAGACGCTTGGCATAGAATTTGCAATGCTTAAAATAGATCTACCAGGAAGCAATCTACTTCAGTTCTTCTTCGTAATTTTTACGTAGGTGCTAATCCTTGGTATAGATATATCCTTGATACCATTACTGGAGGGAATTTCTTGGGTAGCCATACTTTCGATTCTTATAATGCTTTAATAGATTTATTTGGCTCACCACCTCTTTTAGTTAATGGAACTATGTTAACCTTGGAGCATGTTATGCAAAGACTTGAAATTATTGAGAATAAAGTTGCTACCATTGAATAAATCTTGATAAAAAGTTCCACAATCAAATTACCCAATATGGATCTAAGGTAGGAATGACTTTGAAAAATATTAAAGAAAAGGAACCCATAGTTAATGAGAAAATAAATCTAGACTCCACTAGAATCGATAAACTTGAGGGTATCATTACCAACTTGGGAACCGCTTTTTCTTCCATAAAAAACATTCCAAGTTCATCTACCAAAAATACTAAGTTTATTTATGTTCCTGAGGATAAGGGTGAATCATCTAGTAAGGAAACTGCGGATCTTAAATCTATAAGTGTTCATCCCAATCTTTTTGCCATCATTAAGGAACCATTTGCTATGAATGATTTTTTTTGATCTTTTGCCTAAAAATTTTACAATTACTAGAGAGAAAGAAAATTCTAAAGAAGGTAGATGCCTCATTGAAGAATTTCCTACCAAAGATGGCAATACCTAGATCTATCTTCGCTTTTATGCCTAGCTAGGGGCGTTAAACGATAGCGTTAGTTGGGTGGCAACCCAATTTTCTTTATGATTTTTTGTTTTTGTTTCTGTTTAGGAATAAATAATCCATCTACCTTCTATTTAGATGTGGTCTTATTTTTTAATTAGTGTTTGATAGTTATTTGATCTTGCTGTAATTTCCAGAAACTTTCGGCTCACGAAAACAATTGTTAAAAATCACCAGAACGTGATAAAATAGCGATTCCAATTGCTTCTGATCAATAAACAAATTGCCTAGGTCTTCCTATTTTGTCTGAAGTTTTTGAGTTCCATAAGTTTGCGTTAGTTACAGATTACTACAGACTGTTCTGTTTTTGACAGATTCTGTTTTTCGTGTGTTGTTTGCTTATTTTGATGAATCTATGGCCAATAAAATAGTTTATAATCTATAGAGAAGTTGGAATACAGTAGGTTTAACACCAAATTAAATAAAGAATGAGTTCATTTCAGTACCTTATGTGGTAGTTTTGTTTTCTTTCACTAACGGAGCTTATAAGATTTCTTGTTGAGTTTTGTGTTGTGAAGTTTTCAAGTTTTGGGTAAGCTATGGACTATGGAATAAAGGGTGGCAAGAGCCTATGCTTGGGGATGCCCAAGGCACCCCAAGACATTCAAGAATATCCAAAAGCCTAAGCTTGGGGATGCCCCGGGAAGGCATCCCCTCTTTCGTCTTCGTTCATTGGTAACTTTACTTGGGGCTATATTTTTATTCACCACATGATAAGTGTTTTGCTTGGATCGTCGTGTATTATATTAGTCTTTGCTTTTTAGTTCACCACAATCATCCTTGCTGTACACACCTTTTTGGAGAAGCCTATTTGATTAGAATTTGCTAGAATACTCTTTGTGCTTCACTTATATGTTTTGAGCTTGATAGTTTTTGCTCTAGTGCTTCACTTATATCTTTTAGAGCACGGTGGTGTCTTAATTTTGAAGAAATTTCTAGTCTCTCATGCTTCACTTATATTAATTTGAGAGACTTTTAGAACAGCATGGTATTTGCTATGGTCATAAAATTGGTCCTAGAATGGTAGGCATCCAAGTTGGGTATAATAAAAACTATCATAGGAAGTGAATTGGATGCTATGATCAATTTGATACTTGATAATTGTTTTGAGATATGGAGGTAGTGATATTAAGGTCATGCTAGTTGGGTGATTATGAATTTAAATAATGCTTGTGTTGAAGTTAGCAAATCCCATAGTATGCACGTATGGTTAAAGTTGTGTAACAAATTTGAAACATGAAGTGTACCTGGCTTGTGCATCCTTATGAGTGGCGGTCGGGGACGATCGATGGTATTTTCCTACCAATCTATCCCCCTAGGAGCATGCGCGTAGTACTTGATTTTTGATGACTTCTAAATTTTTGCAATAAGTATATGAGTTCTTTTGACTAATGTTGAGTCCATGGATTATCGCACTTTTACCTTTCCGCCTTTGCTAGCCTCTTGATGCACGTGCATTCCCTTTCTCACCTTGAGAGTTGGTGAAAACTTAGCCGGTGCATCCAAACCCCGTGATATGATAAGCTCTATCACACATAAACCTCCCTATATCTTCCTCAAAACAGCCACCATACCTACCTATTATGGCATTTCCATAGCCATTCCGAGATATATTGCCATGCAACTTTCCACCGTTCCGTTCATCATCATCAAGACATACTTTACTTTTGTCGTATTGCCATTGCATGATCATGTAGTTGACATCGTATTTGTGGCAAAGCCACCATGTATTATTTTTCATACATGTCACTCTTGATTCATTGCACCATCCCGGTACACCGCCGGAGGCATTCATATAGAGGCATATCTTGTTCTAGTTTCGAGTTGTAATTGTTGAGTTGTAAGAAAATAAAAGTGTGATGATCATCATTTTTAGAGCATTGTCCCAAGTGAGGAAAGGATGATGGAGACCATGATTCCCCCACAAGCCGGGATGATACTCCGGACGAAAAAAAGAAAAAAAGAAAAAAAAGAGGCCATAAAAAAGGAGAAAAGGCCAAATAAAAAAATAAAAAAATGAGAGAAAAAGAGAGAGGGGACAATGCTACTATCCTCTTACGACACTTGTGCTTCAAAGTAGCACCTTGTTCTTCATGTAGTGAGTCTCATATATTGTGCTTCAAAGTAGCACCATGTTTTTCATATAGTGAGTCTCATAAGTTGTCTTTTTCATACTAGTGGGAATTTTTGGTCTCAACCCCATTAGCACCGGTTCATGTCTCAAACCGGGACTAAAGGTCTAATCTTTAGTCCCGGTTTGGGGCACGAACTGGGACTAAAGGGTATCGCACCCTTTAGTCCCAGTTGGAGGCACAAACCGGGACTAAAGGGCACAGGTGAACCGGGACTAATGCCTTAGCCGCACGAACCGGGACCAATGCTCACATTAGTCCCGGTTCGTGATTGAACCGGGACTAATGTGAATATTGGCCCGGAACCATAGCCCTGTTTTCTACTAGTGTTTTTGTATCTATATTATAAAATACCAAAAATATATTTATCTTATCATACTATCTTTATTAGATCTCACTTTCGCAAGTGGCTGTGAAGGGATTGACAACCCCTTTATTGCGTTGGTTGCGAGTTCTCAGTTTGTTTGTGTAGGTGCGTGGGACTTTTGAGAAGCCTCCTACTGGATTGATACCTTGGTTCTCAAAAACTAAGGGAAATACTTACGCTACACTTGCTGCATCACCCTCTCCTCTTTGAGGAAAACCAACGCAAGCTCAAGACGTAGCATTATGCTTTAGAGATGGCTGCATTCACGTTAAATAGGGAACCATCTAAATCCATTGAGACGACACCACATGAACTGTGGTTTGGCAAGAAACCCATGTTGTCATTTCTTAAAGTTTGGGGCTACGATGCTTATGTGAAAAAGCTTCAACCTTATAAGCTCGAATCCAAGTCGGAGAAATGTGTCTTCATAGGATACCCAAAAGAGACTGTTGGGTACACCTTCTATCACATATCCGAAGGCAAGATATTCGTTGCTAAGAATGGATCCTTTCTAGAGGAGGAGTTTCTCTCAAAAGAAGTGAGTGGGAGGAAAGTAGAACTTGATGAGGTAACTGTACTTGCTCCTTTATTGGAAAGTAGTTCATCGCAGAAATCAGTTCCTGTGATTCCTACACCATTTAATGAGGAAGCTAGTGATAATGATCATGAAACTTTTGATCAAGTTACTACCGAACCTCGTAGGTCAACCAGAGTACGATCCGTACCAGAGTGGTACGGTAATCCTGTTCTGGAGGTCATGTTACTTGACCATGACGAACATACGAACTATGAGGAAGCGATGATGAGCCCCGATTCCGCGAAATGGCTTGAGGCCATGAAATCTGAGATGGTATCCATGTATGAGAACAAAGTGTGGACTTTGGTTGACTTGCCCGATGATCGGCAATCTATAGAGAATAAATGGATCTTCAAGAAGAAGACTGACACTGACGATAATGTTACTGTCTACAAAGCTCGACTTGTTACGAAAGGTTTTCGACAAGTTCAAGGAGTTGAATACGATGAGACCTTCTCACCTGTAGCGATGCTTAAGTCCGTCCGAATCATGTTAGCAATTGCCGCATTTTGTGATTATGAAATTTGGCAAATGGATGTCAAAACTGCATTCCTGAATGGATTTCTGGAAGAAGAGTTGTATATGATACAACCCGAAGGTTTTATCGATCCAAAGGATGCTAACAAAGTGTGCAAGCTCCAGTGATCCATTTATGGACTGGTGCAAGCATCTCGTAGTTGGAATAAATGTTTGGATAGTGTGATCAAAGCATATGGTTTTATACAGACTTTTGGAGAAGCCTGTATTTACAAGAAAGTGAGTGGGAGCTCTGTAGCATTTCTAATATTATATGCGGATGACATATTGTCGATTGGAAATGATATAGAATTTCTGGATAGCATAAAAGGATACTTGAATAAGAGTTTTTCTATGAAATACCTCGGTGAAGCTGCTTATATATTGGGCATCAAAATCTATAGAGATAGATCAAGACGCTTAATTAGACTTTCACAAAGCACATACCTTGATAAAGTTTTGAAGAAGTTCAAAATGGATCAAGCAAAGAAAGGGTTCTTGCCTGTGTTACAAGGTGTGAAATTGAGTTAGACTCAATGCTCGACCATTGCAGAAGATAGAAAGAAAATGAAAGTCATTCCCTATGCCTCAGCCATAGGTTCTATCATGTATGCAATGCTGTGTACCAGACCGGATGTGTGCCTTGCTATTAGTTTAGCAGGGAGGTACCAAAGTAATCCAGGAGTGGATCACTGGACAGCAGTCAAGAACATCCTGAAATACCTAAAGAGGACTAAGGATATGTTTCTCGTTTATGGAGGTGACAAAGAGCTCGTCGTAAATGGTTACGTCGATGCAAGCTTTGACACTGATACGGATGACTCTAAGTCACAAACCGGATACATATTTATATTGAATGGTGGAGCTGTCAGTTGGTACAGTTCCAAGCAAAGCGTCGCGGCGGGATCTACGCGTGAAGCGCAGTACATAGCTGCTTCGGAAGCAGCAAATGAAGGAGTCTAGATGAAGGAGTTCATATCCGATCTAGGTGTCATACCTAGTGCATCGGGTCCAATGAAAATCTTTTGTGACAATACTGGTGCAATTGGCTTGGCAAAGGAATCCAGATTTCACAAGAGAACCAAGCACATCAAGAGACGCTTCAATTCCATCTGTGATCAAGTCAAGGAGGGAGACATAGAGATTTGCAAAATACACGCGAATCTGAATGTTGCAGACCCATTGACTAAGCCTCTCTCACGAGCAAAACATGATCAACACCAAGACTCCATGGGTGTTAGAATCATTACTATGTAATCTAGATTATTGACTCTAGTGCAAGTGGGAGACTGAAGGAAATATGCCCTAAAGGCAATAATAAAGTTGTTATTTATATTTCCTTATATCATGATAAATATTTATTATCCATGCTAGAATTGTATTAACCGGAAACTTAGTACATGTGTGAATACATAGACAAACAGAGTGTCACTAGTTGCCTCTACTTGACTAGCTTGTTAATCAAAGATGGTTAAGTTTCCTAGCCATAGACATGAGTTGTCATTTGATGAACGGGATCACATCATTAGAGAATGATGTGATTGACAAGATCCATCCGTTAGCTTAGCACTACGATCATTTAGTTTGTTTCTATTGCTTTCTTCATGACTTATACATGTTCCTATGACTATGAGATTATGCAACTCCCGAATACCAGAGGAACACTTAATGTGCTATCAAACGTCACAACATAATTGGGTTATTATAAAGATGCTCTATAGGTGTCTCCGATGGTGTTTGTTGAGTTTGCATAGATCGAGATTAGGATTTGTCACTCCGATTGTCAGAGAGGTGTCTCTGGGCCCTCTCAGTAATGCACATCACTATAAGCCTTGCAAGAAATGTGACTAATGAGTTAGTTGCGGGATTATGCATTATGGAATGAGTAAAGAGACTTGCCGGTAATGAGATTGAACTAGGTATGATGATACCAGTGATCGAATCTCGGGCAAGTAACATACCAATGATAAAGGGAACAACGTATGTTGTTATGCGGTTTGACCGATAAAGATCTTCGTAGAATATGTGGGAGACAATATGAGCATCCAGGTTCCGCTATTTGTTATTGACCAGAGATGTGTCTCGGTCATGTCTACATAGTTCTCGAACCTGTAGGGTCCGCACGCTTAACGTTCATTGATGATCGGTATTATGAGTTTATGTGTTTTGATGTACCGAAGGTTGTTCGGAGTCCCGGATGTGATCACAGACATGACGAGGAGTCTCGAAATGGTTGAGACATAAAGATTGATATATTGGAAGGTTATGTTTGGACACCGGAAAGGTTTCAGATAGGTTCGGGCATTTTACGAGTACTGGAAGTACGGAACCCCGGAAGTTAATGGGCCTTCATGAGCTTTAGTGGAAGAGAGGGGGAGGAAGCCAGGTGGAGGCGCGGCCCCAAGCCCAACCCGAATTGGGGGGGGGGCTTTCCTTCTCTCCTTCTTCCTCTTTCCTTCCCCTCCTAGTTGGACTAGGAAAGGGGGGAACCTACTCCTAGTAGGAGTAGGATTCCCCCCCTTGGGGTGCGCCCCATGAGGCCGGCCGGCCCCCTCCTCCACTCCTTTATATATGGGGGAGGGGGCACCCCATAGATACACAAGTTGATTTCTTAGCCGTGTGCGGTGCCCCCCTCCACAGATTCCACCTCGGTCATATTGTCGTAGTGCTTAGGCGAAGCCCTGCGTCGGTAACTTCATCATCACCGTTGATACGTCTCCAACGTATCTATAATTTTTTATTGTTCCATGCTATTATATATATTTTGTTTTGGATGTTTAATCGGCTTTATTATACACTTTTCTATTATTTTTGGGACTAGTCTATTAACCGGAGGCCCAACCCGAATTGCTGTTTTTTGCCTATTTCAGTGTTTCGAAGGAAAAAGATATCAAACGGAGTTCAAACGGAATAAAACCTTCGGGAACGTGATTTTCGGAACAAACGCGATCCAAAGGACTTGGAGTGGACGTCAAGCAATCAACGAGGAGGCCACGAGGCAGGGAGGCGCGCCTGCCCCCCTGGGCGCGCCCCCCACCCTCGTGGGCCCCTCGTAGCTCTCCTGATCGACTTCTTCCTACTATATATACCTACGTACCCTGGAAACAACAGAAGGGGAGCCAAAACCCTATTTCGACCACCGCAACCTTCTGTACCCGTGAGATCCCATCTTGGGGCCTTTTCCGGCGCTCCACCGGAGGGGGCATTGATCACGGAGGGCTTCTACATCAACACCATAGCCTCTCCAATGATGTGTGAGTAGTTTACCTCAGACCTTCGGGTCCATAGTTATTAGCTAGATAGCTTCTTCTCTCTCTTTGGATCTCAATACAAAGTTCTCCTCGATCTTCTTGGAGATCTATTCGATGTAATCTTCTTTTGCGGTGTGTTTGTCGAGATCCGATGAATTGTGGGTTTATGATCAAGATTATCTATGAACAATATTTGATTCTCCTATGAATTCTTTTATGTATGATTGGTTATCTTTGCAAGTCTCTTCGAATTATCAGTTTGGTTTGGCCTACTAGATTGATCTTTCTTGCAATGGGAAAAGTGCTTAGCTTTGGGTTCAATCTTGCGGTGTCCTTTCCCAGTGACAGTAGGGGCAGCAAGGCACGTATTGTATTGTTGCCATCGAGGATAAAAAGATGGGGTTTATATCATATTGCATGAGTTTATCCCTCTACATCATGTCATCTTGCTTAAAGCGTTACTTCGTTCTTATGAACTTAATACTCTAGATGCATGCTGGATAGCGGTCGATGTGTGGAGTAATAGTAGTAGAAGCAGGAAGGAGTCGGTCTACTTGTCACGGACGTGATGCCTATATACATGATCATACCTAGATATTCTCATAACTATGCTCAATTCTATCAATTGCTCAACAGTAATTTGTTCACCCACCGTAATAATTATGCTATCTTGAGAGAAGCCACTAGTGAAACCTATGGCCCCCGGGTCTATTTTCCATCATATTAATCTCCCGTTATTTTCATCTATTTTACGTTGCAATCTTTACTTTTACTCTTTATCAGAAAAATACCAAAAATATTATCTTATCATCTCTATCAGATCTCACTTTTGCAAGTGGCCATGAAGGGATTGACATCCCCTTTATCGCGTTTGTTGCAAGGTTCTTATTTGTTTGTGTAGGTGCGTGGGACTTGAGCGTGGTCTCCTGCTGGATTGATACCTTGGTTCTCAAAGCTGAGGGAAATACTTACGCTACTTTACTGCAAAACCCTTTCCTCTTCAAGGGAAAACCAACGCAGTGCTCAAGAGGTAGCAAGAAGGATTTTTGGCACCGTTGCCGAGGAGTCTACGCACAAGTCAAGACATACCAAGTACCCATCACAAACTCTTATCCCTCGCATTACATTATTTGCCATTTTCCTCTCATTTTCCTCTCCCCCACTTCACCCTTGCCGTTTTATTCGCCCCTCCTTCCGTTTGCCTTTCTTCCGCCATGGCTGAATCGAAAAGGGCTAAGGGTTCTCTCCCGAGTTTTAGTACTTTGGATAGTCCCTCTGTCCTCTCTAAGCTCATAAATAATGATGCTATGGAAAGACCTACTGGAGTTATCAATGATGGTTTGCATAATTTTGATGAAGATGATCCCAGAATTTTTCGTTATTTACTTGATGAGTCTTTGAAAGATGCTTGGGATAGGTTATTTAAGGATCCAGGCCAGCTATGTGCCCCAATATCAAATTGAAATATACCTAAAGAGCTTTTATGTTGCCTTACCCTCTTCATTTAAGCACGTCTTAGATTCTATCTTTGAAGAAGGTTCTCTCGAGGGGGATGCCTTAGATACTTATGAAAAAATGAAAACCATATTTGGGCACCCCATGAGTGTGAAGGTTGAATCCACCTCTATTTTGTGCTTTTATCAAAATGAAATTATCAAAGAGATGAAGGCTAGCTTAGATGCAAATTTCCGTAGCATCTTCAGAGCGACGGACCTCAAACAGTTTGATCTACGTGCTCGATGTCATCCTGGATCAAGAATGTCGACACCACACGAAGACTCGAAGGATTTATAACAGAGTAGCAATCACACACTTATTACAATCGAATGTCTCAAGAGAGAACTTAATAAAAATAAATATGGCTTAAGGCCATCTAATACGATAACAGCGGAAGGCTTGGAAGAAAGCGAGTCCATCAACTCCAACGGCATCACCGAGTATAGAACCACGACCTATGCACCTTACTCGTAAATTCGAAAAGTGCGCAACATGAAACGTTGCAGCCCAAAACGGGTCAGCACATGGAATATCTTGGCAATGTAACACATAGAGAGTTAATGGAATGATAAGCCTATACTACATGCATATATGGCTGGTGGAAAGCTCTATGGTTACAGTTTTGCATAAAGCCAATTTTTCCCTACTACAAAGGAATAAATTTATTTAACTATCATGGTGGTTGTGAAACATTGAGAATGGTTGACAACATTCTCAATCCCAAGTAAAAGTACTCATTAACAAACCCAACAATATTAATTTAGAAGTAACATGATGAGATTCACTTGATATCCAGGTACTAGATACTCAAGATGTCCATAACCGGGGACACGACTAACCATGATTAGTTTATACACTCTGCAGAGGTTTGCGCACTTCTCCCCAAAGACTCAATCGCCTCCGTTTGGTTTCTCGCACTACATGGTGTTTGAGAGACGGATGACCGAGACATAGTCTTTCAGAAGCGCTAGCACCTTACATGTGGGTAGACCGTACCAACCTACATCCCCTACATCAGCTAGCCTACCCGTAAGAGTTCGCACAACTTAGTCAACTACGCCAGAGCCCATAATGGCTTGTGGCTGCACACAGAAGTTTCTAGTTTGAATAATCTCATGACCCCTTTGAGCCTGGGTGGCGGTCCGAAGAAATACAGGCAAGTCCTGATAGAAACCAGGTGCCTCAATCCACCCAGATGTGTGTTTAAGTTGCGACCTTAAATAAACCATTAAAATAACAATCTCACATCTGTCATGGATTCACTCACCCAATCCACGTCTACTAGCATAGCATGGCATAATAAGCAAACGTAGAAGTAACTCCCAATGGTTTGATAATAAAACAGGTAATAGGTACTACCTCAACTACTTCCCAAAACCCACAATTTAATTAGCTCCTAATCATGCAAGTGTTTGAGGATAGATCTAATGCATAAAAACTGGGCATGAGAAAAGTATGATCAAAGTGTTACTTGTCTTGCTGATGATCCACGAAACCTAGAGACTCGAAGTAACAGGCGACGCACTCCGGGTATTCTATCGCAGACAAACAAACAAGCATACAATAAGTACTCATCTAATGCACAGGTAAAACTCGAATAGATCTAACCAGATAGTTCAACTTAAGAACTCCGGTTTGCAAAAAGAATCAAATCAAACGAAGCAACGAAAGTCAAACGGCGGAAGAAAACAGCTTCGTTCTACTAATCTGGACCTAAGTCAAATTTTACAGAAGCAAAAACTTGTTTAAGTAGATTATTCAGAAAGAGGGTTTCGAGACGAAACTCCAGGCGCTTGAATCGCCTGATTCCGATAAACGAGCAAAACGTTATACTAAAACAAAAATCGGATCTGGAATCGCGATCAGAAAAATCGCGGATTAAATCCGAGAAAAAGAAAAACGACGAACAGTTCGTTTAAACGAACTAACGAACGAACGTTCGTTAATTAGCCTAAACCGAGAAAAAAACGAAACTAATAAAAAAACCGAAAAAAACCGAAGAAAAACCGCTTGTTTTTTTTTGAAAAACCGGCACGGAGAACGAGGCGGCGGGTGGCGGCTCGTGGTGTGTGGCTAGCTAGGGTTAGGTCGGGCGGGCAGGCGTTAGGGTGGGCTGGGCGCTCGGGCGGCGCTTATAAAGCCGAGCGGAGTCCCGAGCACGGCCCGAGAAAGGCGATGTAGCGTATTTTTAATAATTACGCGCAGAAAAAAATAAAAAGAAATACTAAACGGACTCCAAAAATCCCGAAGTAAATTTTCCCCAGCTTCTAAAATCAAGCCGGATTAAATGAACATTTATTTGGGGCCTAAATGCAATTTTGAAAAATGCGCATTTTTCCTAGATTCAAATAAAAGGCGAAAAACTCCAAAATAAAATCTTATTTGATTTTATTATTAAATCTTCATTATTTCTTTATTTTGGGAAAGTCATTTTATTCCCTCTCTCATATTTTGGTAGTAGAAATAATTGAAGATAAAATAATTAAAATCAAATGATCCTATTTCAAAATTTGAGAAAATTTAAATATGAAAATAACGAAAATCCCCAACTCTCTTCGTGGGTCCTTGAGTTGTGTAGAATTTCTAGGATCGAGCAAAAAAATGCAATGAAAAAATATGATATGCAATGATGCTCTATGTATAACATTCCAAATTGAAAATTTGGGATGTTACAAACCTACCCCCTTAAGATGAATCTCGCCCTCGAGATTCGGGTTGGCTAGAAAATAGGTGAGGGTGGTCTTTAAGCAAATTTTCCTCTCGCTCCCAGGTGGCTTCATCCTCAGTGTGGTGGCTCCACTGAACCTTGCAAAACTTAATGACCTTGCTACGGGTGACTCTGCTGGCATACTCCAGAATCTTAACCGGTTTCTCCTCGTAGGTCAAATCCTCATTCAACTGAATCGCTTCCAGTGGCACGGTATCTCTCAATGGTATATCAGCCATCTCTGCGTGACACTTCTTCAACTGTGAAACATGAAACACATCATGAACTCCTGACAATCCTTCGGGTAATTCCAACTTGTACGCAACTTCTCCCATGCGTTCCAAAACACGATAAGGTCCTACAAATCGAGGTGCTAACTTTCCTTTAACTCCAAAACGCTTAACTCCTCGAAGTGGCAATAATCGAAGATAAACTCTGTCTCCGACTTCGTATTCTGTCTCCTTGCATTTTGAATTCGCATAACTTTTCTGTCTTGACTGGGCTACCTTGAGCCTATCGCGAATCAACTTTACTTTCTGTTCAGACTCCTTAATCAAATCTGGTCCAAACATCTGGCGGTCTCCAACTTCATCCCACAACAACGGGGTCCTGCACCTCCTTTCGTACAAGGCTTCGAAAGGGGCCATCTTCAGACTGGTTTGGTAACTGTTGTTGTAAGAAAACTCCGCATATGGCAAGTTGTCATCCCAACTTGATCCATAATCCAAAGCACAAGCTCTAAGCATATCCTCCAAAATCTGGTTGACTCTCTCGGTTTGTCCATCTGTCTGTGGATGGAAAGCTGTGCTAAACTCCAGCCTGGTTCCCAAAATTTCGTGCAACTGCTTCCAGAATTTTGAGGTGAATTGGGTTCCTCTATCTGATATGATACTCCTCGGAAATCCATGCAAGCATACAATCCTGGTCATGTATATCTTAGCCAATTTGGCACTGCTGTAAGTAGTCTTTACTGGAATGAAATGAGCTACCTTCGTCAAACGATCGACTATAACCCAAATCGAGTCATAGCCTGAATGAGTCCTGGGCAATCCCGTGATGAAATCCATACCTACTTTATCCCACTTCCATTCGGGTATAGGCAATGGCTGTAACAATCCTGCGGCTTCGATGTTCGCCTTCACCCTCGACATACATCACAAACTCGCGTACTCGCAATATCCTTCTTCATTTCGGTCCACCAGAAAGTATTCTTCAAATCCAAATACATCTTGGTATTTCCTGGGTGAATCGAATATGGTGAATCATGTGCCTCTTGTAGAATCAACTTCCTGATCTCCGGGTCTTTGGGCACATAAACACGGTCCTCAAACCATAGGGTATCGTGCTCATCCTCACGAAATCCCTTAGCCTTTCCTTCGCTCATTTTCTCCTTTATAGAGGCAATCTCTTTGCTGTCTTCTGAGCTTCCCTGATCTTGTCCATCAAAGTTGACTGAATCTCCAATGCTGCTACATAGCCTCTCGGAACTATTTCCAAACATAGCTCTCGAAGATCCTCGGCTAACTCCTTTGGTATTTCTCCCGTCATTAATGTGTTGACGTGACTCTTACATCTCAACGCGTCTGCTACAACATTAGCCTTTCCGGGGTGATAATGTAATCTCATATCATAATCTTTGATGAACTCCAACCATCTCCTCTGCCTGAGATTTAGCTCCTTCTGCGTGAAGATGTATTTCAAACTCTTGTGATCCGTATACACCTCACAATGATTTCCAATGAGGAAATGTCTCCATGTCTTCAACGCATGCACTACGGATGCTAACTCCAAATCATGCGTAGCATAATTTAGTTCATGAGGCTTAAGCTGTCGTGAAGCATACGAAACAACTCTCCCCTCCTGCATAAGCACTGCTCCAAGTCCTCGACGTGAAGCGTCGCAATACACCTCATAATCCTTGGTCTGATCTGGCAGAATTAACACTGGTGAGGTAACCAAACGTTTCTTCAACTCTTGGAAACTAGCTTCACACTCCTCGGTCCAAATGAACTTGGTATCCTTCTTTAATAATTCTGTCATAGGCTTCGCAATCCTTGAGAAATTCTCAATGAATCTCCGGTAGTATCCTGCTAGTCCAAGGAAACTCCGGATCTCTCCAACCGTCGTTGGCGCTTCCCAGTTTGTTACAGTGACAACCCTAGTGGGGTCTACTGCTATACCTTCTCCGGATATAACATGTCCAAGAAATCCAACTTCCTTCAACCAAAACTCACACTTGCTGAACTTGGCGTACAACTGATGTTCTCTGAGCTTCTCGAGTACCAAACGCAAATGCTCCTTATGTTCCTCTTCATTTTTCGAGTAAACCAAAATATCATCAATGAACACCACGACGAACTTATCCAAAAACTCCATAAACACTTTGTTCATCATGTTCATAAAATAGGCATGTGCGTTAGTCAGACCAAATGACATAACGGTGTACTCATACAGCCCGTACCTGGTGGTAAAAGCCTTCTTAGGTATATCCTGCTATCGAATCTTCAACTGATGGTACCCTGATCGCAAATCGATCTTGGAAAACACCTTAGCTCCTTGCAACTGGTCAAACAAGTCATTGATCATCGGCAGTGGGTACTTGTTCTTAATGGTCACTTCGTTCAATCCTCGATAATCAACAACCATTCTTAATGATCCATCCTTCTTCTCCACTAGAAGTACAGGTGATCCCCAAGGAGAAGAACTTGGGCGAATAAAACCTTTATCCAGTAACTCCTTAATCTGCTTCTTAATTTCCTCCAAATCTTGGGCTGGCATCCTATACTGTCTCTTAGATATCGGCCTGGCAGTAGTTCAATCAGAAACTCAATGTCTCTATCCGGTGGCATGCCTGGCAACTCTTCCGGAAACACGTCCGGGAAATCCCTTACCACTGGTACTTCCTCCTGTACAACTCCTGTTAAGGAATTTACATGTGCTCTCCTCGGCTCATGCCGTGATACAAACCTGATTCTTCTCCCTTCTGGGGTGGTAAGCAAAATTGACTTACTGGCGCAATCTATGTTCCCTCCATACTTCGATAACCAATCCATGCCTAATATCACATCCAATCCTTGGGATTCCAGAACTATTAGGTCCGAGGGAAATACATAGTGTCCAATCCTTAAGGTCAGTCGATCACACCATATACTAGCCATGTATTCTGCTCCGGGTGAGGTTACTAGCATGGGTGACCTAAGGGCTTGGGTTGGTAATTTATACTTATCCACAAATCCCCTTGATATGTATGAATGCGATGCACCAGTATCAAAAAGAACAACTGCAGTAAAAATCTTAACCAAAAACTTACCTATTACTGCGTCTGGCTGAGCTTGAACCTCCTCCACAGTGACATGGTTCACTTGTCCTTTGTTGAAAGGATTCGGCTTCTTTCCTGAGCTTCCATTGCCATTTCCATTCTGGCCTTCTGGAAAATCGTTTGCATAATGCCCAGTCTTGCGGCATTTAAAGCAAGTGATGTGGCTCAGGTCTACCTTGGATGGTGTTGACCGGTTGGTGCGGTTTTGTCCATTGCTTCCTCCATTCCCGTTCCCATTCTTGGTGCCATTATGGTTGTGCGAGCTACCTCCTCCATGTGTATGCTGAAATTGTCCTCCTGTCTTTGGTGTAAAACGAAGTTTCTGCTGAGCTCCAGAGTTATTCTTCCCCTGTCCATACTTCCTCTTGCGATTTTCAATCTGCTGCTGCTTCCCTTCAATCATGAGAGCACGGTCTACTAACTCCTGGTAGTTATTGAAGGTGGCTACCATCAACTGCATGCTCAACTCATCATTCAGTCCTTCTAGAAACTTCTCCGCTTAGTGCATCTCAGTAGTAACGTCATCCGGGGCATAACGTGCTAACTTACTAAAATCATCTACATCCAACTGTGTCAGTCCTCCTTGGCGCAAGTTGCGAAACTCACGCTTCTTCATGGCCATGGCTCTGCTGAAACATGGGCAAGTCTGAAAGCTTCTTCAAACCGATCCCATGTGGCGGTGTCTCTGTGGTAAGTGGCTGTAAATTCTCCCACCATGCTGCTGCGGGTCCTTCAAGCTGGTGTGCGGCAAACTTCACCCTTTCTCCGTCTGTACATCCTGCAGTGGTCAACTCTCTCCCTATCTTACGGAGCCGATCATCTGCAACAATCGGCCCGATGCTACTAGAAAACACCGGCGGATTCAGCCTTAAGAAACGGGTCAAATGGTCAACAGGTGGTGGTGGCGGTAGGTTTTTGTTTTTGTTATTGTTGTTTTTGTTGTTGTTGTTGCCTTGGTTCTGTACCAATGTTTGAATCAAGGCATTCTGCTGCTGAATCAATTGAGTGATCTCTGGCGGAAAGACAAATCCGGGGTCGCGTCTCGGAGGCATCTGAGGGTTTAAGAAAAGACGAGAATTTAGAATAGAATGAGGTCTAGAGAGAAACACTACCCATATGCACATGAGACAAATCACACAACATCACTCCAATCAATTCAAACAAGAGCATACAACGGTCTATCTATCGTTACAAAGTGCTGAAACTAAAACCAATATAACATGGGGGTAATCTACTACTGTTATGGTGGTCAACTAGAAAAACTGCTCCGATGAAGACTCCATGATATCTGCTCCAGCTTCATCTTCGTAATCATCATCTCTAGGATCGGAATCGGTGTCGTTGATGATGATGTAGTTCTCTGGACAGGTGCTATCTTCATCTTCTCCTCCGGGTGCTGAATTTCCCATGAGTTCTTCAATCTTCTCCTTAAGATCGCCGTTTTGTCCCACTAGAGCTACAATCTCCTCCATGTAGTCCTTGCGAGTGGCCTTGAGTTCTCCTTCTAGTTCGATAATCTTGGCTTTTGCTGTCTTCAACTCCATCATGTCTGTGCACATCTGGTTCTCCTGGCGTCGAATGTGCTGGTTTAACTCCTTGATGAAAGCTGCAATGGATCGATCCTTCTTAGTGCCAACTATCTCCCATTGTTCATCTCGGCGTCCGCAAATCTGGTAGATAGTATCCTTGAGGTCTTCTTTATAAACTTCTCCAATGCGTCCCATGGTTATGTGAGCTGCCATGTTCTTTCCCAGACTCCAGGTTGGTGCATTGAAAACCCACTCTATGGGCTCCGTGATTGGCGCAAACGTCCTTCCGGGAACTTGAGCTTGAATCTTCCAGCGCTCTTCTTCGGGTAGAGTGGAATTGTAGGTCCCGGTGAAGCTTGGTAATCCGATGTTTAGGTACTTAGTTACTTCCTTCAGGTGTCGTCCAAAGGGTGTATCCTCATCCGGCTGGGTGAACTTGATCCTCGCTTCCGTCATCCTAAAAGAGTAGAAAAGATGAGGAGTAAGAAATGAGAAGAGATAGTAGTGATCTAGGGCTTTAGCTTAATGGTCGTGTCCTACAGTCAGCGTGTGCTTGATACCATCTTTGTAGCGACCAGACCTCAAACAGTCTGATCTCTATGCTCAGTGTCATCCCAGGATCAGTAATGCTGACACCACACAGTACTCGAAGGATTTATAACAGAGTAGCAATCACACACTTATTACAATCAAATGTCTCAAGAGAGAACTTAATAAAAATAAATATGGCTTAAGGCCATCTAATACGATAACAACGAAAGGCTTGGAAGAAAGCGAGTCCATCAACTCCAACGGCATCACTGAGTATAGAACCATGACCTATGCACCTTACTCGTCGTCTGAAAAGTCTGCAACATGAAATGTTGCAGCCCGAAAACGGGTCAGCACATGGAATATGCTGGCAATGTAACACATAGAGAGTTAATGGAATGATAAGCCTATACTACATGCATATATGGCTGGTGGAAAGCTCTATGGTTACAGTTTTGCATAAAGCCAATTTTTCCCTACTGCAAAGGAATAAATTTATTTAACTATCATGGTGGTTGTGAAACATTGAGAATGGTTGACAGCATTCTCAATCCCAAGTAAAAGTACTCATTAACAAACCCAACAATATTAATTTAGAAGTAACATGATGAGATTCACATGATATCCAGCTACTAGATACTCAAGATGTCCATAACCGGGGACACGGCTAACCATGATTAGTTTATACACTCTGCAGAGGTTTGCGCACTTTTCCCCACAAGACTCGATCGCCTCCATTTGGTTTCTCGCACTACATGGTGTTTGAGAGACGGATGACCGAGACATAGTCTTTCAGAAGCGCTAGCACCTTACATGTGGGTAGACCGTACCAACCTACATCCCCTACATCAGCTAGCCTACCCGTAAGAGTTCGCACAACTTAGTCAACTACGCCAGAGCCCGTAATGGCTTGTGGCTGCACACGGAAGTTTCTAGTTTGAATAATCTCATGATCCCTTTGAGCCTGGGTGGCGGTCCGAAGAAATACAGGCAAGTCCTGATAGAAACCAGGTGCCTCAATCCACCCAGATGTGTGTTTAAGTTGCCACCTTAAATAAACCATTAAAATAACAATCTCACATCTGTCATGGATTCACTCACCCAATCCACGTCTACTAGCATAGCATGGCATAATAAGCAAACGTAGAAGTAACTCCCAAGGGTTTGATAATAAAACAGGTAATAGGTACTACCTCAACTACTTCCCAAAACCCACAATTTAATTAGATCCTAATCATGCAAGTGTTTGAGGATAGATCTAATGCATAAAAACTGGGTATGAGAAAATTATGATCAAAGTGTTACTTGCCTTGCTGATGATCCACGAAACCTAGAGACTCGAAGTAACAGGCGGCGCACTCCGGGTATTCTATCGCAGACAAACAAACAAGCATACAATAAATACTCATCTAATGCACAGGTAAAACTCGAATAGATCTAACCAGATAGTTCAACTTAAGGACTCCGGTTTGCAAAAAGAATCAAATCAAACGAAGCAAGGAAAGTCAAACGGCGGAAGAAAACAGCTTCGTTCTACTAATCTGGACCCTAGTCAAATTTTACAGAAGCAAAAACTAGTTTAAATAGATTATTCGGAAAGAGGGTTTCGAGACGAAACTCCAGGCGCTTGAATCGCCTGATTCCGATAAACGAGCGAAAAGTTATACTAAAACAAAAATCTGATCTGGTATCACGGTCAGAAAAATCACGGACTAAATCCGAGAAAAAGAAAAACGACGAACGGTTCGTTTAAACGAACTAACGAACGAACGTTCGTTAATTAGCCTAAACCGAGAAAAAAACGAAACTAATAAAAAAATAAAATAAAATAATAAATAATAAAATAACCGAAAAAAAACCAAAGAAAAACTGCTCGGTTTAAAAAAATAACCGGCAAGGAAAACGAGGCGTGGCGAACCTCGTCTTTGGGCGGCGGCTCGCTCGCTGTGCATGTGTTGCTGGCTAAGGTTAGGGTTAGGTTAGGTCGGGCGGGCGGGGCTGGGTGGGCTGGGCGCTCGGGCGGCAAGGCTTATAAAGCGCCCGAGCGGAGTCCCGCTGGCACGCCCAGTAAGGCGGTCTTGCGTTTTTTTAATAATTACGCGCAGAAAAAAATAAAAAGAAATACTAAACGGACTCCAAAAATCTCGAAATAAATTTTCCCCGGCTTCTAAAATCAAGCCGGATTTAATGAACATTTATTTGGGGACTAAATGCAATTTTGAAAACGCGCATTTTTCCTAGATTCAAATAAAAAGGCGAAAAACTCCAAAATAAAATCTTATTTGGTTTTATTATTAAATCTTCATTATTTCTTTATTTTGGGAAAGTCATTTTATTCCCTCTCTCATATTTTGGTAGTAGAAATAATTGTAGATGAAATAATTAAAATCAAATGATCCTATTTCAAAATTTGAGAAAACTTAAATATGAAAATAATGAAAATCCCCAACTCTCTCAGTGGGTCCTTGAGTTGTGTAGAATTTCTAGGATCGAGCAAAAAATATGCAATGAAAAAATATGATATGCAATGATGCTCTATTTATAACATTCCAAATTGAAAATTTGGGATGTTACACATGCTTAATCTTTCTTCCTCCATTAATGGCCATGTTCTTTCTCAAAATAGAAATATAAATGCTATAGAGAAGAAATTTTCTCTTTTCTTCCCTAATACCAAAGAGGGCAATACCTAGATCTATCCTTGTTTTTATGCCTAGCTAGGGGCGTTAAACGATAGCGCTTGTTGGGAGGCAACCCAATTTTATTTTTGTTTTTTTGCTTTTTGGTTCTGTTTAGTAATAAATAATCCATCTAGCTTCTGTTTAGATGTGGTTTTGTGTTTTAATTAGTGTTTGTGCCAAGTAGAACCTTTAGGATAACCTACGGTGGTAGTTACTTTGATCTTGCTGAAAAACAGAAACTTTTGCGCGCACGAGATTAGTTTTCATAAATCATAGAAACATGCTTTTTAGTTGATTCTTTTTACAGAAGATTAATACATTAATTATATAGGACTTCCTAATTGATCAGAATTTTTGGGTTACAGAAGTTTGCGTTAGATCTGATTGCTCTTGACTATTGCTTTTTGATGATTCTGTTTTTCATGTGTTGTTTGCTTATTTTGATGAATCTATGGCTAGTAACGGAGCTTATAAACCATAGACAAGTTAGAATACAGTAGGTCTAACACCAATATAAATTAATAATGAGTTCATTATAGTACCTTGAAGTGGTGTTTTGTTTTGTTTGAAGGAAATATGCCCTAGAGGCAATAATAAAGTTATTATTTATTTCCTTATATCATGATAAATGTTTATTATTCATGCTAGAATTGTATTAACCGAAAACGTAATACTTGTGTGAATACATAGACAAACAGAGTGTCACTAGTATGCCTCTACTTAACTAGCTCGTTGATCAAAGATGGTTATGTTTCCTAGCCATAGACATGAGTTGTCATTTGATTAACGGGATCACATCATTAGGAGAATGATGTGATTGACTTGACCCATTCCGTTAGCTTAGCACTCGATCTTTTAGTATGTTGCTATTGCTTTCTTCATGACTTATACATGTTCCTATGACTATGAGATTATGGAACTCCCGTTTACCGGAGGAACACTTTGTGTGCTACCAAACGTCACAACGTAACTGGGTGATTATAAAGGTGCTCTATAGGTGTCCCCGAAGGTACTTGTTGGATTGGCATATTTCGAGATTAGGATTTGTCACTCCGACTGTCGGAGAGGTATCTCTGGGCCCACTCGGTAATGCACATCACTTAAGCCTTGCAAGCATTGCAACTAATGCGTTAGTTGCGGGATGATGTATTACGGAACGAGTAAAGAGACTTGCCAGTAACGAGATTGAACTAGCTATTGAGATACCGATGACCGAATATCGGGCAAGTAAAATACCGATGACAAAGGGAACAACGTATGTTGTTATGCGGTCTGACCGATAAAGATCTTCATAGAATATGTGGGAGCCAATATGAGCATCCAGGTTTCGCTATTGGTTATTGACCGGAGACGTGTCTCGGTCATGTCTACATAGTTCTCGAACTCGTAGGGTCCGTGATAACCCACAAGTGTAGGGGATCGCAACAGCTTTCGAGGGTATAATATTCAACCCAAATTTATTGATTCGATACAAGGGGAGCCAAAGAATATTCTTGAGTATTAGCAGTTGAGTTGTCAATTCAACCACACCCGGATAACTTAGTATCTGCTGCAAAGTATTTAGTAGCAAAAGTGGTATGATAATAATGGTACCAGTAGAAAAAGTAAAGATAAATGTTTTTGGGTTTTTGTAGTAGTTGACAGTAGCAACGGAAAAGTAAATAAGCGAAGAACAATATGCGAAAAGCTCGTAGGAAATGGATCAGTGATGGATAATTATGCCGGATGCGATTCCTCATGTAATAGCTATAACATAGGGTTACACATAACTAGCTCCAATTCATCGATGTAATGTAGGCATGTATTCCGTAAATAGTCATACGTGCTTATGGAAAAGAACTTGCATGATATATTTTGTCCTACCCTCCCGTGGCAGCGGGGTCCTAGCGAAAACCAAGGGATATTAAGGCCTCCTTTTAGTAGAGAAGCGGAACAAAGCATTAGCACATAGTGAATACATGAGCTCCTCAAACTACGGTCATCACCGAGAAGTATCCTGATTATTGTCACTTCGGGGTTGTCGGATCATAACACATAATAGGTGACTATAGACTTGCAAGATAGGATCAAGAACACACATATATTCATGAAAACATAATAGGTTCAAATCTGAAATCATGGCACTCGGGCCCTAGTGACAAGCATTAATAATAGCAAAGTCATAGCAACATCAATTTCAGAACATAGTGGATACTAGGGATCAAACCCTAACAAAACTAACTTAATTACATGGTAAATTTCATCCAACCCATCACTGCTATGTCTTGAGCTTGCGTTGGTTTTCCCCGAAGAGGAGAGGATGATGCGACACAGTAGCGTAAGTATTTCCCTCAGTTTTTGAGAACCAAGGTATCAATCCAGTAGGAGGCCACGAACAAGTCCCTCGTACCTGCACAAAACGATAGCTACTCACAACCAACGCGATTAGGGGTTGTCAATCCCTTCACGGTCACTTACGAGGGTGAGATCTGATAGAGATAATATTTTTGGTATTTTTGGTATATAGATGCAAAGTGAAAAGTAAAAAGGTAAAGTAAAAACAAAGCAAGTATAAAAGTGATGGAGATTGATATGATGAGAATAGACCCGGGAGCCATAGGTTTCACTAGTGGCTTCTCTCAAGAGCATAAGTATTCTACGGTGGGTGAACAAATTACTGTTGAGCAATTGACAGAATTGAGCATAGTTATGTGTATATCTAGGTACGATCATGTATATAGGCATCACGTCCGAGACAAGTAGACCGAAACGATTCTGCATCTACTACTATTACTCCACTTATCGACCGCTATCCAGCATGCATCTAGAGTATTAAGTTAAAAACAGAGTAACGCCTTAAGCAATGACATGATGTAGAGGAATAAATTCATGCAATATGATAAATATCCCATCTTGTTATCCTCGATGGCAACAATACAATACGTGCCTTGCAACCCTTTCTGTCACTGGGTAAGGACACCGTAAGATTGAACCCAAAGCCATGCACTTCTCCATTGCAAGAACTACCAATCTAGTTGGCCAAACCAAACGGATAATTCGAAGGGACTTGCAAAGATAACTAAATCATACATAAAAGATTTCAGAGAAGATTCAAATATTATTCATAGATAAGCTGGATCATAAACCCACAATTTATCGGTCTCAACAAACACACCGCAAAAAGAAGATTACATCGAATAGATCTCCCTGAGAGAGGGGGAGAACATTGTATTGAGATCCAAAAAGAGTGAAGAAGCCATCTAGCTACTAGCTATGGACCCGAAGGTCTGAAGTAAACTACTCACACTTCATCGGAGAGGCTATGGTGTTGATGTAGAAGCCCTCCGTGGTGGATGCCCCCTCCGGCGGAGCTCCGGAACATGGCCCAAGATGGGATCTCATGGATACAGGAAGTTGCGGTGGTGGAATTAGGTTTTTGGCTCCTGTTCTGATCCTTTGGGTGTACGTAGGTATATATAGGAGGAAGGAGTACGTCGGTGAAGCATCAGGGGGCCCACGAGGTAGGGGGCGCGCCCCCACCCTCGTGACCGCCTCCGATGTTCCTTGGCGTAGGGTCCAAGTCTCCCGGATCACGTTCGGTGAGAAAATCACGTTTCCGAAGGTTTCATTCCGTTTGGACTCTGTTTGATATTCTGTTTCTTCGAAACACTGAAAAAGGCAAAAAACAGCAATTCTGGGCTGGGCCTCCAGTTAATAGGTTAGTCCCAAAAGTAATATAAAAGTGGAAAATAAAGCCCATTATAGTCCAAAACAATAGATAAAGTAGCATGGAGCAATAAAAATTATAGATACGTTGGAGACGTATCGAGGCATCTAAGCTTAATTCCTGCTCGTCCTCGAGTAGGTAAATGATAAAAGAGAATTTTGATGCGGAGTGATACTTTGGCATAATTTCAATGTAAATCTTCTTAATCATGGTATGAATATTCAGATCCGAAAGATTCAAGACAAAAGTTCATATTGACATAAAAATAGTAATACTTCAATCATACTAACTAAGCAATTATGTCTTCTCAAAATAACATGGCCAAAGAAAGTTATCCCTGCAAAATCATATAGTCTGGCTATGCTCCATCTTCCCCACACAAAGTATTTAAATCATGCACAACCCCGATGACAAGCCAAGCAATTGTTTCATACTTTAACATTTTCAAAACATTTTCAATCTTCACGCAATACATCAGCGTGAGCCATGGATATAACACTATATGTGGAATAGAATGGTGGTTGTGGAGAAGACAAAAAGAGGGAAGATAGTATCACATCAACTAGGCGTATCAACGGGCTTTGGAGATGCCCATTAATAGATATCAATGTGAGTGAGTAGGGATTGCCATGCAACGGATGCACTAGAGCTATAAGTATATGAAAGCTCAACAAAAGAAACTAAGTGGGTGTGCATCCAACTCGCTTGCTCACGAAGACCTAGGGAATTTTAGGAAGCCCATCATTGGAATATACGAGCCAAGCTCTATAATGAAAAATTCCCACTAGTGTATGAAAGTGACAAAATGAGAGACTCTCTATCATGAAGATCATGGTGCTACTTTGAAGCACAAGTGTGGTAAAAGGATAGTAACATTGTCCCTTCTCTCTTTTTCTCTCATTTTTTTATTTTTTTATTTGGGCCTTTTCTATTTTTTTATGGCCTCTTTTTTTTTGTCCAGAGTCTCATCCCGACTTGTGGGGGAATCATAGTCTCCATCATCCTTTCCTCACTTGGGACAATGCTCTAATAATGATGATCATAACACTTATATTTTTATTACAACTCGATACTTAGAACAAAATATGACTCTATATGAATGCCTCCGGCGGTGTACCGGGATATGCAATGAAACATGAGTGACATGTATGAAATAATTATGAACGGTGGCTTTGCCACAAATACGATGTCAACTATATGATCATGCTAGAAATATGACAATGATGGAGTGTGTCATAATAAACGGAACGGTGGAAAGTTGCATGGCAATATATCTCGGAATGGCTATGGAAATGCCATGATAGGTAGGTATGGTGGCTGTTTTGAGGAAGGTATATGGTGGGTGTATGATACTGGCGAAAGGTGCACGGTATTGGAGAGGCTAGCAACGGTGGAAGGATGGGAAAAAGTGTGTATAATCCATGGACTCAACATTAGTCATAAAGAACTCATATACTTATTGCAAAAATCTAGAAGTTATCAAAGCAAAGTATTACATGCATGCTCCTAGGGGGATAGATTGGTATGAAAAGACCATCGCTCGTCCCCTACCACCACTCATAAGGAAGACAATCAATAAATAAATCATGCTCCGAGTTCATCACATAACGGTTCACCATACGTGCATGCTACGGGAACCACAAACTTCAACACAAGTATTCTTTAAATTCACAACTACTCAACTAGCATGACTCTAATATCACCATCTTCATATCTCAAAACAATTATCTAGCATCAAACTTATCTTAATATTCAACGCACTCAAAAGAAAGTTTCACATATCTTGAATACCAAGTATATTAACATTACCATGCTATTAACGACTCTCAAAATAATATAAGTGAAGCATGAAAGATCAATAGTTTCTTTAAAACAAATCCACCACCATGCTCTAAAAGATCTAAGTGAAGCACTAGAGCAAAAATTATCACGCTCAAAAGATATAAGTGAAGCACTATGAGCAAAACTATCAAGCTCAAAAGATATAAGTGAAGCACATAGAGTATTCTATCAAATTCCAATTCATGTATGGCTGTCTCAAAAGGTGTGTACAGCAAGTATGATTGTGGTAAACTAACAAGCAAAGACGCAAATAATACAAGACGCTCCAAGCAAAACACATATCATGTGGTGAATAAAAATATAGCTCCAAGTAAATTACCGATGGAAGTGGATGAAAGAGGGGATGCCTTCCGGGGCATCCCCAAGCTTTGAATTTTTGGTGTCCTTGGATTATATTGGGGGTGCCATGGGCATCCCCAAGCTTAGGCTCTTGCCACTCCTTGTTCCATAATCCATCAAAGAATTCACCCAAAACATGAAAACTTCACAACACAAAACTCAATAGAAATCTCATGAGCTCCGTTAGAGAAAGAAAACAAAATACTACTTTAAGGTACTGTAATGAACTCATTATTTATTTATATTGGTGTTAAACCTACTGTATTCCAACTTCTATATGGATCATAAACTATTTTACTAGCCATAGATTCATCAAAATAAGCAAACAACACACGCAAAACAGAATCTGTCAAAAACAGAACAGTCTGTAGTAATCTGTAACTAATGCAAACTTATGGAACTCAAAAAATTCTACAAAAATTATAAGACCTGGAAAATTTGGTTATTGATCAGCAGAAATTGGAATCAGTATTTTATCGCGTTCTGGTGATTTTTAACAATTCGGTCACTGAGCGCAAAGTTTCTGGAAATTACAGCAAGATCAAATAACTATCATCCAAGAAGATCCAATAGGTTTAACTTGGCACAAACACTAATTAAAAGATAAAAACACATCTAAACAGAGGCTATATGGATTATTTATTACTAAGCAGCAAGGAAAAATATTGGGTTTTCTCACAACAAGCGCTTTTCTTTAAAGCCTTTTTAGATAGGCATTGAGATTCAATGATGCTCACAAGAAAGACAAGAATTGAGGCACAAAGAGAGCATCATAAAAAATGTGACAAACACACTTAAGTCTAACATAATTCCTATGCATAGGCATATTGTAGGCAAACAAATTACCGTAGCAAGCAAAAACTAGCATATGCAAGGAAGCAGAAAGGAATAATAGCAATCTCAACATAACGAGAGGTAATTTAGTAACATGAAAATTTCTATAACCATGTTTTCCTCTCTCATAATAATTACATGTAGGATCATAAGAAAATTCAACAATATAGCTATCACATAACATATTCTCAACACGATCCACATGCATGCGAAGTTGACACTCTTCCAAAATAATGGGATTATCATTAATTAAAGTCATGATTTCTCCAAGCCCACTTTTATCAAAAATTTCACAAGATTGAATATTCTCCAAATATGTGGGACCTAAAGTTGACATTCTTCCAAGCCCACTTTCAATATTATTGCAAACAATATTATCAATCTCATATTCATCAAGGGGATTAAATAAATTTTCAAGATTATAAGAAGAATCACCCCAATCATGATCATTGCAACAAGTAGAGGACATAGCAAAACTAGCATCCCCAAGCTTAGGGTTTTGCATATTTTTAGCACAATTGACATCAATAGAATTGATAGTAAATTCATTGCAATCATGCTTTTTATTCAAAGATCTATCGTGAATCGCTTCATAAAGTACTTCATCACAATTTTTAGATTCACGAATTTCAGGCAAAACCTCATAAAGATAATCTAGTACACTCAATTCACTAGAAATAGGTTCATCAAAATTGGATCTCTTAAAGAGATTAGCAAGTGGGTGAGGATCCATAAACTTTTAGCAAGCGAAGATGCAAGGAAAAAGAAGGCACATGGTAACACAAGATTGAACGGAGGAAGGGCGAATAAAACAGCAAGGCTGAAGTGGGGGAGAGGAAAACGAGAGGCAAATGGCAAATAATGTAATGCGAGAGATAGGGATTGTGATGGGTACTTGGTATGTTGACTTTTGCGTAGACTCCCTGGCAACGGCGCCATAAATCCTTCTTGCTACGTCTTGAGCTTGCGTTGGTTTTCCCCGAAGAGGAGAGGATGATGCAGCACAATAGCGTAAGTATTTCCCTCAGTTTTTGAGAACCAAGGTATCAATCCAGTAGGAGGCCACGCACAAGTCCGTCGTACCTGCACAAAACGATAGCTACTCGCAACCAACGCGATTAGGGGTTGTCAATCCCTTCACGGTCACTTACGAGGGTGAGATCTAATAGAGATAATATTTCTGGTATTTTTAGTATATAGATGCAAAGTGAAAAGTAAAAGGTAAAGTAAAAACAAAGCAAGTATAAAAGTGATGGAGATTGATATGATGAGAATAGACCCGGGGGCCATAGGTTTCACTAGTGGCTTCTCTAAAGAGCATAAGTATTCTACGGTGGGTAAACAAATTACTGTTGAGCAATTGACAGAATTGAGCATAGTTATGAGTATATCTAGGTATGATCATGTATGTAGGCATCACGTCCGAGACAAGTAGACCGAAACGGTTCTGCATCTACTACTATTACTCCACTCATCGACCGCTATCCAGCATGCATCTAGAGTATTAAGTTAAAAACAGAGTAACGCCTTAAGCAAGATGACATGATGTAGAGGAATAAATTCATGCAATATGATAAATACCCCATCTTGTTATCCTCGATGGCAACAATACAATACGTGCCTTGCAACCCTTTCTCATCCTTCGGGTAAGGACACCGCAAGATTGAACCCAAAGCCATGCACTTCTCCCATTGCAAGAACTACCAATCTAGTTGGCCAAACCAAACGGATAATTCGAAGAGACTTGCAAAGATAACTCAATCATACATAAAAGAATTCAGAGAAGATTCAAATATTATTCATAGATAAGCTGGATCATAAACCCACAATTCATCGGTCTCAACAAACACACCGCAAAAAGAAGATTACATCGAATAGATCTCCACGAGAGAGGGGGAGAACATTGTATTGAGATTCAAAAAGAGAGAAGAAGCCATCTAGCTACTATATATGGACCCGAAGGTCTGAAGTAAACTACTTACACTTCATCGGAGAGGCTATGGTGTTGATGTAGAAGCCCTCCATGGTGGATGCCCCCTCCGGCGGAGCTCCGGAACAGGCCCCAAGATGGGATCTCGTGGATACATGAAGTTTTGGCGGTGGAATTAGGTTTTTGGCTCCTGTTCTGATCGTTTGGTTGTACGTAGGTATATATAGGAGGAAGGAGTAAGCCGGTGGAGCATCAGGGGGGCCATGAGGCAAGGGGGCGCGCCCTAGGGGGGGGGGGCGCCCCCCCACCCTCATGACCGCCTCCGATGTTCCTTGGCGTAGGGTCCCAGTCTCCTAGATCACGTTCGGTGAGAAAATCACGTTTCCGAAGGTTTCATTCCGTTTGGACTCCGTTTGATATTCTGTTTCTTTGAAACACCGAAAAAGGCAAAAAGCAGCAATTCTGGGCTGGGCCTCCGGTTAATAGGTTAGTCCCAAAAGTAATATAAAAGTGGAAAATAAAGCCCATTATAGTCCAAAACAATAGATAAAGTAGCATGGAGCAATAAAAAATTATAGGTAAGTTAGAGACGTATCAATCACCGTCCAGCAAGCCTACGATGGAAATACTCACGCACGGCGGTGAGCATCATGAAATTGGTGATGGAGGATGGTTGATGATGATGACGGCGATGAATCCCCCTCTCCAGAGCCCCGAACGGACTCCAGATCAGCCCTCCCGAGAGAGATTAGGGCTTGGCGGCGGCTCTGTGTCGTAAAACGCGATGAAACTTTCTCTCTGATTTTTTTCTCCCCGTACATGAATATATGGAGTTAGAGTTGAGGTCGGTGGAGGTCCAGGGGGCCCACGAGATAGGGGAGCGTGCCCAGGGGGAGGGGGCATGCCCCTTGTCTCGTGGACAGGGTGTGGGCCCCCTGGTGTCTTTCTTTCACCCAATAATTCTTATAAATTCCAAAAAGTGCCTCCATGGATTTTCAGGACATTCCGAGAACTTTTCTTTTCTACACATAAAACAACATCATGGCAGTTCTGCTGAAAACAACGTCAGTCCGGGTTAGTTTCATTCAAATCATGCAAGTTAGAGTCCAAAACAAGGGCAAAAGTGTTTGGAAAAGTAGATACGTTGGAGACGTATCAACTCCTCCAAGCTTAAACCTTTGCTTGTCCTCAGACAATTCAGTTGATAAACTGAAAGTGATAAAGAAAAGCTTTTACAAACTCTGTTTGCTCTTGTTGTTGTAACATGAAAAGCCAGCATTCAGGTTTCAGCAAATATTATGAACTAACCATACTCACAATAACACTTAGGTCTCACAATTACTCATATCAATGGCATAATCACCTAGCGAGCCATAATAATAAAACTTGGATGACAACACTTTCTCAAAATAATCATAACATGATATAACAAAATGGTATCTCGCTAGCCCATTCTGTGACCGCAAAACATAAATGCAGAGCACCTTTAAAGATCAAGGACTGACTAAACATTGTAATTCATGGTAAAAGAGATCCAGTCAAGTCATACCTAATATAAACCAATAGTAATGAATGCAAATGACAGTGTGCTCTCCAGCGGGTGCTTTTAATAAGAAGGGTGATGACTCAACATAAAAGTAAATAGATAGGCCCTTCGCAGAGGGAAGCAGGGATTTGTAGAGGTGCCAGAGCTCGATTTTAAAATAGAGATTGAATAACATTTTGAGCGTCATACTTTCACTGTCAACGCAACAACTATGAGATGGCTGTATCTTCCATACTACATGCATTATAGGAAATTCCCAAACAGAATGGTAAAGATTTATACTCCCCCAACCACCAACAAGCATCAATCCATGGCTTGCTCGAAACAATGAGTGCCTCCAACTAACAACAGCCCTGGGGGAGTTTTGTTTAATTATTTTGATTTACTTTGATCTTTTTGGATCATGGGACTGGGCATCCTGGTTACCGGCCCTTTCTCGTGAATGAGGAGCGGAGTCCACTCCTCCTGAGAATAACCCACCTAGCATGGAAGATATAGGCAGCCCTAGTTGTAACATGAGCTGCTCGAGCATACAAAACAGAATTTTATTTGAAGGTTTGGAGTTTGGCACATACAAATTTACTTGGAACAACAGGTGAATACCGCATATAGGAAGATATGGTGGACTCATATGGAACAACTTTGGGGTTTAAGGAGTTTGGATGCACAAGAAGTATTCCCGCTTAGTACAGGTGAAGGCTACCAAAAGACTGGGAAGCGACCAACTGAGAGAGCGACAACAGTCATAAGCATGCATTAAAATTAATTCACACCGAGTACAAGCATGAGTAGGATATAATCCACCATGAACATAAATATCGTGAAGGCTATGTTGATTTGATTCAACTACATGCATGAACATGTGCCAAGTCGAGTCACTGAATTCATTCAAAGGAGGATACCATCCCATCATACCACATCATAATATTCTAATAGCATGTTGGCACGCAAGGTAAACCATTATAATTCATAGCTAATCAAGCATGGCACAAGCAACTATAATCTCTAAATGTCATTGCAAATATGTTTACTTCATAATAAGCTGACTCAGAAATGATGAACTCATCATATTTACAAAAACAAGAGAGGTCGAGTTCATACCAGCTTTTCTCATCCCAATAAGTCCATCATATATCGTCATTATTGCCTTGCACTCACACGACCGAACGATGTGTATAATAATAAGAGTGCACGTGCATTGGACTAAGCTGGAATCTGCAAGCATTCAACTCAAGAGAGAAGACAGGGTAATATGGGCTCTAGGTTAAATAAACAATCATGCATATAAGAGCCACTAAGCATTTTCAATATGGCCTTCTCGACCCCCAAAGGAACGAAAAGAAAATAAAACTATTTACACGGGAAAGCTCCCAACAAGTAAGAAGAAGAACTAGAAATATTTTTTGGGTTTTCATTTTAATTTCTACTACAAGCATGGAAATTAAACTAACTATTTTTTTGGTTTTTCTAAAGGTTCATCAACCACACAAGAAGAAAGCTAGAAAAAGGAAATTTAAACTAGCATGGATAATACAAAGGAAGAGTATGAGCACCAACGACTAGTGTGTGAACATGAATGTAAAGTCGGTGAGAAATACGTACTCCCCCAAGCTTAGGATTTTGGCCTAAGTTGGTCTAATACCAAGGATCGTCTGGCTGATATCCATATGTGAAACCGGGGTTGTACTGAGATGCAGCGGCAACCGCCTCCTGAGCTGCAGCGTGTTGGCGAGCTGCCTCCACTCCCCTCTCGTATTCAGCTGCTTCCTCCCTGGTGACAACATATCTTCCTTTTGCCTGATAATCAAAAAGGTAGGGAGCAGGAAGAGTAACAGGGACTACATTGCGTCTGTCATAGATTAGTCGATAATGGAGGAATTGTGCATTCCTCTCAAGAAAATGATGATTGAACATAGCTTCTTTATCCAAATAAACAGGAGGTAAAATCATATCCCCCTCTCGTGGGGCTATATTAAGATAATTAGCCACACGGGTTGCATAAATTCCTCCAAATAAATCTCCTTTCTACTATTATTCCAAGAACCCACGTGCAACTATTGCCCCCAAGTTATAACCTTTATAACCTGAAACAACACTCTTGAGGATGCATGATCAGGGACACACATATGACAAGCTTCGTCTTTACCGTTAATGCATCTACCAATAAAGAGAGCAAAATAATGTATAGCAGGAAAATGAATGCTCCCTATGGTAGCTTGTGCTATGTCCCTAGATTCTCCCACAGTAATACTAGCAAGAAAATCTCTAAATTCAGATTTGCAGGATCATTAATATTACCCCATCGGGGAGTTTGCAAGCGGTTGTGAAATCCTCTAAATCCATGGTATAAGATGTATCATAAATATCAAACATGACACTAGGAGAATTACGAGTACAGTTATATTGGAACCTCCGCACAAAGGAATCAGTCAATTGATAGTACTGAGGACACTAATCTTGTAAGAAGTCCTCCAGCTCGGCATTACGCACATACGCGTCAAATTCCTCCTTGAAGCCTGCTTCGACCATAAAATCATCGGATGGCCACTCACAAGCCCGTACATTTGCGTCCCTCGGCAATTCAACATCTTGCTCACGTATAGCAATCCTTGGCCCTTTCTTTGCCGAGGAACCACCTTGGTACATTCTTCTAAGCATGATTCTTTTTTTCAAAATTTCTGAAATTTTAGTAGCTTCAAAATAAAAGTGAATAAAACTAAACAAGATTGATAGCAACTACTCCTACAAGTGCCTAGAGCCTATATCATGCATTGGAATTGCTTGGGACCTCAAAAATTTAACATGCAAGCTCAAGAACATGGTCACCTATGCAGCAGAAATTTGCAATGAATAAAGCACTAAAACAAAAACTAATTGGACCAATGGAGGAGTCACATACCAAGCAACAATCTTCCAAAGCAGTTTTGTGAATGGAGCTTTGAGCAAGGAGATCGAAAATCGCAGCAAAATGAGCTAGAGCTCATGCTTGAGCTGGATGGGGATTTTGTTTGGTAGAAGATGAAGTGTGTGGGTGCTGGCATAAGTGGAGGGGGGCCACCAGGGGCCCACGAGACAGGGGGCGCGCCCAGGTGGGGTGGGCACACCCTCCACTCTCGTGGCCTGGTGCTTGCCCCTCCTACAGTGTTTTCAGTGCCTAAAATCCTCAAATATTCCAGAAAAAACATACTAAATTTGCAGGGCATTTGGAGCACTTTCTTTTTCGGACTATTTTTTAATGCATGGATAATTCAGAAAACAGACGGATAATACTATTTTTGCTTTATTTATTCTAAATAACAGAAAGTAAAAAGAGGGTACAGAAGGTTGTGCCTTCTAGTTTCATCCATCTCGTGATCATCAAAATGAATCCACTAACAAGGTTGATCAAGTCTTGTTAACAAACTCATTCCGAATAGCACGGAACCGGAGAAATTTCGAATAACACTAAGTTACCTCAACGGGGATATGAAAATCCCCAACAATAAGAATATCATACTTTTTCTTGACAGTAGGGAGAGGAAATTCAAAACCTCCAATAATAATAGTTGGAACTTTTCCAATAGAATTGATGCTATGGACCTGAGATTGTTTCCTCGGAAAGTGTATCGTATGCTCATTACCATTAACATGAAAAGTGACATTGCCTTTGTTGCAATCAATAATAGCCCCTGCAGTATTAAGAAAAGGTCTACCAAGGATAATAGACATACTATCGTCCTCGGGAATATCAAGAATAACAAAGTCCGTTAAGATAGTGACATTTGCAACCACAATAGGCACATCCTCACAAATACCGACAGGTATAGCAGTTGATTTATCAGCCATTTGCAAAGATATTTCAGTAGGTGTCAACTTATTCAATTCAAGTCTACGATATAAAGAGAGAGGCATAACACCGGCTCTAAGATCACATAAAGCAGTTCTAACATAATTTCCTTTAATAGAGCATGGTATAGTTGGTACACCCGGATCTCCAAGTTTCTTTGGTATTCCACCCTTAAAAGTGTAATTAGCAAGCATGGTGGAAATTTCAGCTTCCGGTATCTTTCTTTTATTTGTGATGATATCCTTCATATACTTAGCATAAGGATTTACTTTAAGCATATGAGTTAAGCGCATACGTAAGAAAATAGGTCTAATCATTTCAGCAAAGCGCTCAAAATCCTCATCATCCTTTGACTTGGATGGTTTAGGAGGAAAGGGCATGGGTTTCTGAACCCATGGTTCTCTTTCTTTACCGTGCTTCCTAGCAACAAAATCTCTCTTATCATAACGTTGATTCTTTGATTGTGGGTTATCAAGATCAACAGCAGGTTCAATTTCTACATCATTGTTTTTGCTAGGTTGAGCATCAACGTGAACATTATCATTAACATTATCACTAGGTTCATGTTCATCACCTGATTGAGTTTCAACATCAGAGATAGAAATATCATTGGGATTTTCAGGTGTGTCTATAGTAGGTTCACTAGAAGCATGCAAAGTCCTATCGTTTTTCTTCTTCTTCTTTTTAGAAGAACTAGGTGCCTCTAAATTATTTCTCTGAGAATCTTGCTCGATTCTCTTAGGGTGGCCTTCAGGATACAGAGGTTCCTGAGTCATTCTACCAGTTCTAGTAGCCACTCTAAAAGCAAAGTCATTTTTATTATTTAATTCATCAAACAAATCATTTTGAGCTTGAAGTACTTGTTCAGCTTGAGTAGCAACCATAGAAGCATATTTGCTAACGTGTTTGAGTTCATCTTTAACTCTAGCTATATTATCGCCTACGCGTCCTATCTCGAAAGCATTATTCTTTAACTCTCTACCAACATAAGCATTAAAACTTTCTTGTCTAGCCATAAAGTCATCAAATTCATCTAAGCATGGGCTATGAAATTTAGTAGAGGGAATTTAAAGTTTATCATATCTATAGAGAGAATTTACCTTTACTACCTGTGTCGGGTTATCAAGACAATGTGGTTATTCAACAGGCGGTATATTAAGACCATGCATTTCTTCAATAGGAGGTAAATTCTTAACATCTTCAGCTTTAATACCTTTTTCATTGATTTCTTTGCCTCTTGCATATCTTCAGGACTGAGAAATAAAACACCTCTCTGCTTCCATTTAGCTAATAATTTCTTAAGATCATATCTATCATTGCAAGCAACGATTTCCCTAGCAGCTTCTTCATTCATAACATAACCCTTAGGAACAACAGGCAATACATAATCATTGGGAGAACCTTCATCATCACTATCATCAGTAATAAGATTTTCAGTAATATCATTCCCCCTAACTCTAGCAAGTTGTTCATCAAGAAATTCACCTAATGGCAAAGTAGTATCGCGCACAGAAGTAGTTTCATCATGCATAGCAGAAGTGGCATCATCAATAACATGCGACATATCAGAATTCATAGGAGTAGCAGGTTTAGGTGTCGCAAGCCTACTAATAACAGAAGGAGAATCTAGTGCAGAGCTAGATGGCAGTTCCTTACCTCCCCTCGTAGTTGAGGGCAAAATCTTGGTTTTAGCGTCTTTCAAGTTCTTCATAGTGATCAACAGATATAAATCCAAAGTGACTCAGAGAATAGAGCTATGCTCCCCGGCAAAGGTGCCAGAAATTAGTCTTGATAACCCACAAGTGTAGGGGATCGCAACAGCTTTCGAGGGTATAGTATTCAACCCAAATTTATTGATTCGACACAAGGGGAGCCAAAGAATATTCTAGTATTAGCAGTTGAGTTGTCAATTCAACCACACCTGGATAACTTAGTATCTGCAGCAAAGTATTTAGTAGAAAAAGTGGTACGATAATAATGGTAACAGTAGCAAAAGTAAAGATAAATGTTTTTGGGTTTTTGTAGTAGTTGTAACAGTAGCAACGCAAAAGTAAATAAGCGAAGAACAATATGTGAAAAGCTCGTAGGCAATGGATCAGTGATGGATAATTATGCCGGATGCGATTCCTCATGTAATAGCTATAACATAGGGTGACACAGAACTAGCTCCAATTCATCGATGTAATGTAGGCATGTATTCCGTAAATAGTCATACGTGCTTATGGAAAAGAACTTGCATGACATCTTTTGTCCTACCCTCCCGTGGCAGCGGGGTCCTAGTGGAAACTAAGGGATATTAAGGCCTCCTTTTAATAGAGAACTAGAACAAAGCATTAGCACATAGTGAATACATGAAATCCTCAAACTACGGTCATCACCGAGAAGTATCCCGATTATTGTTACTTCGGGGTTGTCGGATCATAACACATAATAGGTGACTATAGACTTGCAAGATAGGATCAAGAACACACATATATTCATGAAAACATAATAGGTTCAGATCTGAAATCATGGCACTCGGGCCCTAGTGACAAGCATTAAGCATAGCAAAGTCATAGCAACATCAATCTCAGAACATAGTGGATACTAGGGATCAAACCCTAACAAAACTAACTTGATTACATGGTAAATCTCATCCAACCCATCACTGTCCAGCAAGCCTACGATGGAATTACTCACGCACAGCGGTGAGCATCATGAAATTGGTGATGGAGGATGGTTGATGATGACGACGGCGACAAATCCCCCTCTCCGGAGTCCCGAACGGACTCTAGATCAGCCCTCCCGAGAGAGATTAGGCTTGGCGGCGGCTCCGTGTTGTAAAACGCAATGAAACTTTCTCTCTAATTTTTTTCTCCCCGAACGTGAATATATGGAGTTGGAGCTGAGGTCGGTGGAGGTCCAGGGGGCCCACGAGATAGGGGGGCGCGCCCAGGGGGAGGGGGTGCGCCCCCTGTCTCGTGGACAGGGTGTGGGCCCCCTGGTGTATTTCTTTCGCCCAATAATTCTTATAAATTCCAAAAAGTGCCTCCGTGGATTTTCAGGACATTCCGAGAACTTTTCTTTTCTACACATAAAACAACATCATGGCAGTTCTGCTGAAAACAGCGTCAGTCCGGGTTAGTTTCATTCAAATCATGCAAGTTAGAGTCCAAAACAAGGGCAAAAGTGTTTGGAAAAGTAGATACGTTGGAGACGTATCAGTCCGCACGCTTAAAGTATCGATTACAGTTATATTATGAGTTTATGAGTTTTGATGTACCGAAGGTTGTTCGGAGTCCCGGATGTGATCACGGACATGAATAGGAGTCTCAAAATGGTCGAGACATGAAGATTGATATATTGGATGACTATATTCGGACACCGGAATGGTTTCGGAGGTTATCAGATATATACTGGAGTACCGGGGGGTTACCGGAACCCCCCGAAGGCTATTGGGCCTCATGGGCCCAATTGGTGGAAGAGGAGAGGCGGCCAAGGGGCAGCCGCGCGCCCCTCCGCCAAGTCCGAATTGGAAAAGGAGGGGGCGGGGCCCCCCCTTTCCTTTCCCCCTCTCTCCTTCCCTCTCCTCTCCTAGTCCAACAAGGAAAAGGGAGGGAGTCCTACTCCCGGTGGGAGTAGGACTCCTCCTGGCGTGCCTCCTCTTTGCCGGCCGCACCTTCCCCCTTTGTTCCTTTATATACGGGGGCAGGGGGGCACCCTAGAGACACAACAATTGATCTGTTGATCTTTTAGCCGTGTGCGGTGCCCCCCTCCACCATAGTCCACCTCGATAATACTGTAGCGGTGCTTAGGCGAAGCCCTGCGTCGGTAGAACATCATCATCGTCACCACGCCGTCGTGCTGACGGAACTCTCCCTCAACACTCGGCTAGATCAGAGTTCTAGGGACGTCATCGAGGTGAAGTGTGCTGAACTCGGAGGTCCCGTACGTTCGGTACTTGATCGGTCGGATCGTGAAGACGTACGACTACATCAACCGCGTTGTGCTAATGCTTCCGCTTTCGGTCTACGAGGGTACGTGGACAACACTCTCCCCTCTCGTTGCTATGCATCCCCATGATCTTGCGTGTGCGTAGGAATTTTTTTGAAATTACTACGTTCCCCAACATGATGGCATCCGAGCCTGGTTTTATGCGTAGATGTCATATGCACGAGTAGAACACAAGTGAGTTGTGGGCGATATAAGTCATACTGCTTACCAGCATTTCATACTTTTGTCGGAGTAATGGGCCACGGGTAGGCAGACCCGAGCCCCTGGACCTTTCAAAACATCGGGGCAGACTGCGCCCCTCAAGACCCCAAGACAAAGAGCCGCCTTCAGAGAGTCGGCAACAGAGTCGCCGACTGCCCCTCTAGGCCGAGTCCCAGAGACGGCCTCAGGACAAGCCGACTCCAAGCCAGCGACCTCCAATGAGGCCGGCTACAGGGAGTCGGCCCGCGACTCCGTCCACTCCCTGCATGAGCGACTACGAGCGGGATGGGATAAAGCCGCCTCGCGGCCGGTCCCCGCCCCGCTCATAAAGGGTGGGCATGGCCACATGGCGCGGTACTGACGGAGATCTCCGTCCGGCGCAGCACTGTGGCCGCACCGGCCCTGACGTCAGCCCCGTGGGCAGATTCCCGTACCCACGATGGCCTGTCTGTACGACCCGAAGACGGCGGGACCCGCCTGTCGGTGGGAGTACCGAAGACGGCGAGAGCGCCCCAAAGACGGACCCGTTGGAGTCGGCCTCCGGGAGTCGGCCGGCCCCTCCCACGGGCTCCATGCGCCATTAACCAGACAAGACAGGGAATGGCAACAGTGATCGCCCGCCGGGCGGCGGCACTGTTGCCATGACCCCGCGACCAAGCTCGCGTCATTAGAAGAGAGGCTACAGTAACTCGCAGCCGGCAAGACCCGCCTGCGGCAGACAAGGGCTGTCGGCCCCATGCTGGACCGTCGGCGGGGCCCGCTAGTCGGCGGGCCCCAGGAGTCGGCGGAGAAGACGGCGACCTAAGAGACTGTTGGCTGGGACCCGCGCCCAGCCGGATTACCATTGTACCCCCGGGGGGTAGGCCTATATAAACCCCCCGGGGCACCCATGCAAAGGGTTGGAACCTAGTAGTTTGACACACACACATAGAAGAAGAGAGGAGCTAGCCGTGCCCTTCTCCTTCCTCACCCCAAACAGCTCAAGGAGCATCTTGTACTCACTTTGCCATAGTGATCATGCAGAGACACCGCAGAGCAGCAGTAGTGGTGTTATCTCCTCGGAGAGCCCTGAAGCTGGGTAAGATTCGCCGGCGTGCATGTCTTCGCCTCATCCCGTTTCCAGGCACCGGCGACGTTCTACTCGCCCCCTCCATGATAAGCCATCCTTTGGCATATGTCGCACCCAACCCCCGACATTTGGCGCCCACCATGGGGCCAGGTGCACCGTCGTCCGGAGACCTGCTCTGGACGGGAACCCTCTTCCTCCCTGGCGAGCGCAGCCAGCCCGGCACGCCAGACGGAGTCTGCGCCGACGCGCTGCATGGCGCTGAGGTCGCCTGTGTGGCGAGCTGCCTCGCCGAGCTTGTCAGCGAGGGTCGCCTCTCCGACGAGCCTGCATCCGACGCAGGCACGGACGGCCCCGAAAGCCTCCTCGCGGGCCTCCTCGAGCAGCTCCACGTCGCCGGCGAGCCCGCCGCCGACCTGGAGTCCGTAGGCTCCACCGACCCGATGCTGGTCGACTCCGACACCGCGTCGCTCGACGCGTTCCCCACCAACGTGGTGGTCTACGACGAGCCTCTCCCTCGCGCGGAGAGCGGCGAAAGCACCGTCACGGAGGTGCTCGTCATCGGTCACAGCGAGCCTTCCGGCGAGGGAGCTCGTGACCCTCTCGACGCGGTTCTGCAAGACCTGACCGCCTCCATTCCGGAAGACGCCGACGCTGGAACGCTGGAAGCACGCCGCCTCCAGCTCCTCATGGGCGCACAGAAGCTGGCAAGCGTGAGACGCTTGTCAGAAGCCTACCAGCGCGAGATGGATCGCGCCGTGGGCGGCTCGCCGGCTCCGACTGGGCCTAGCCGCCTAGGCGCGGTCCAGCAGCGCGGCGTAGCCATCGCCAGTCTGTTTGGGGCCAGTCGCCCTGTGTACGCCACGCCCGCGGAGAACATCCGCGCCGCCCAGGCGGCGGCAGACGAGCTGGATAACTTCGAGGGCGAGGAGCGCCGCCTGATGACGGAGCGAGTCCAGCAGCTCCTCGACGCGGCCGCTGCGCAAGACGAAGCCGGCTGCCGCACGGAGGCGCCGCGACGACAACACGGCGACTTGCCTCCCCGCCGAGATCAAGGCGCGACGTCTCGGACGCCGACTGGCGGCGTCCGCGGAAGAAAAAACAAGGATCCGGCTGTCAGCCATAGCCGGACTCACATCTCCATCAAGCGCGACGAAGACGGCTGCCCGAGAGCAGTGGAGCGGCGGGACGACTATCAGCCTCCTCCTCCCTGCAGAGAAAGGCGAGTCTCCCCGCCACCCGTCGAGCATCCGACTCTCGGCGACCGCCTTGGCCGCCGAGAGGGAGTCGGAGAAAACGACGCCCGCCACCGGATCGAGCGACTCCACCGATCCCTGGCGCTGGAAGAAGAAGACGAGTTGGGCCCGCCCTGTTTCGGACCTCGCATCCGAGACGAGCCCTTCCCCAGAGGATTCACACTCCCCCGAGACACACCCAAATACACCGGCTCCATGAAGCCGGAGGACTGGCTGGTGGATTACTCCACGGCCGTCAGCATAGCGAACGGCAACAAGCGCATTGCCGTAAAGTATGTTCCCCTCATGCTCCAGGGCACGGCCCGGACATGGTTGAACAGCTTGAAGCCCCGCAGCATCAACAGCTGGGTCGACTTCACCGAGGCCTTCGTCCGCAACTTCACGAGCACATACAAGCGACCTCCCAAGCCTCGTCAGCTGTCCTTGTGCGTGCAAGGCCCCAATGAGTCTACTCGTGACTACCTCACGCGCTGGGCCGAGCTCCGGAACTCCTTCGAAGGAGTGCATGAGGTGCAAGCAATCGAGTACTTCACCACCGGGTGCAGAGAAGGCACCCTCCTCAAGCACAAGCTCCTTTGCGACGAGCCGGAGACCCTCGACGAGCTGCTGATCATAGCAGACAAGTACACCATAGCCGACTCCTCCATGAAGTCGGAGATCGAAGTCAGTGCGACTGGCAAGGTGGCTCCTCATGCTCCCAGAACTCCGGCTGGCGACGCCAGTCGGCGACAACAGCAGAATGATCACAAGCGCAAGGCCCCGCAGCCGGCTTCCAACAGCCGGCAGGTGGCGACAGTCGAAGACCAGCAGCCAGAAGGGCAGCCTCCTGCCAAGCGGCAGAAAGGCGGCAAGTCCAACTGGTTACCGGCCTTCTCTTATGAGCAGACTCTGGACGGACCCTGCAAGTTCCATAGCGGCGCGAAGCCGTCGAATCACACCACCCGGAAGTGCCACTGGCTCACCAGGATCGCCAAGGGAGATGGCCTTGCCCCTCCTCCGCCTGCTGGGCCGCCGCCACCATCGCTTCAAAGAGCCGGCTGTCGAGCCACCACGCTTGAGACAAAAAGATTACCCGAAGAGCACGGTGCCTATGTCGTGTTTACTGCCAGGTGGTGACGATCGCCGCAAAGAAGCGGCAAGAAGAAGAAGAAGTGAATGCGGTAGCATCAGATACTCCAGAATTCATGCACTGGTCCGAGAAGCCCATCAGCTGGAGCCGTGCTGATCACCCAGAGGTGATGCCGAATCCGGGCTCCTACGCCCTGTCTTGGGAGCCACCCTTGCCGCGGATAAGCGGGCCGCTCGCTTCTTGCGAGTGCTGATAGACGGAGGCAGCAGCATCAACATCCTGTACAAGGATATGATGGAGAAGCTAGGAATCAAGCAAAGACAGCAAAGATAGTCGGACTGTGTTCCACGGAATTGTACGGCCTTTCCTGCTCACCGATCGGCAAGATTCTCGATAGACGCCCTCTTTGGGGACAAGGATCACTTCGCCGAGAGCCAGCCCGTTCAAGTGGTGGACCTCGAAAGCCCCTACCATGCCCCGCTTGGCCGACCTGCTCGCCAAGTTCATGGCGGTCCCCACTATGCCTACCTCAAGATGAAGATGCCGAGTACCAAGGGGATTCTGACCGTAGCCGGCGATTACAGAAAGTCGTCCGACTGTGCAGCTGAAAGCAGCCGGCTGGCCGAGTCCCCGTGATCGCGGTGAGAAGCGATTCTGGATCGGGTTGTGGCAATGGCGGCAAGCAGCAGAGATATCGCCCGACCCCAAGGAGTCAGAAGCTGAGGGCTCGTTCAAGCCGGCCAAAGAGACCAAGAAGATACCCTTGGACCCGGAGCACCCGGAGAGATACTTTGTCGTAGGTGCAAACCTCGATAGCAAATAGGAAGGCGAGCTCGTCGATTTCCTCCGTGAGAATCGGGACATCTTCGCATGGTCCCCCAAAGACATGCCAGGTGTACCGACGGAATTCGCCGAGCACAAGTTACATGTCCGATCTGATGTGAAGCCCGTCAGGCAGCCCTTGCGCCGCCTGTCAGAAGAGAAAAGAAGAGTTGTTGGAGAAGAGATAGCCCGGCTCCTCGCAGCAGGTTTCATCATGGAAGTGTTCTTTCCAGAGTGGTTAGCGAACCCGGTCTTGGTACTAAAGAAGAACAAGCAGTGGCGGATGTGTATTGACTACACAAGCCTCAACAAAGCCTGCCCCAAGGACCCGTTCGCTTTGCCAAGAATTTATCAGGTGATAGACTCCACAGCCGGATGCGAGCTGTTGAGCTTCTTAGATGCATATTCAGGATATCACCAGATCAAGCTGAACCCAGCCGACAGATTGAAGACCGCCTTCATCACGCCGTTTGGAGCCTTCTGCTACCTGACCATGACGTTCGGCTTGAGGAACGCCGGCGCCACCTTTCAGCGTTGCATGCAGAAGTGCCTCCTCAAGCAGCTTGGCAGAAACGCCCACGTTTACGTAGACGACGTGGTGGTGAAGACGGAGAAGCGAGGAACGCTGTTGGAAGACCTCAAGGAGACTTTTGAAAATCTGCACCGATTCCAGATCAAGCTCAACCCAGATAAATGCGTCTTCGGAGTACCAGCCGGCCAGCTCCTTGGCTTCCTGGTCTCTTAACGCGGCATAGAGTGCAACCCCATGAAGATCAAGGCGATCGAAAGGATGGAAGTACCCCGTTGACTGCTAGATGTGCAGAAGTTCACCGGCTGCTTACGCCTATCACCGATTCATCCGGTCTGGCGAGAAAGCTCTTCCTCCGTACCATCTTATGAAGAAGACCACCTTCTTGAATGGAACCCAAGGCGACGGCTTTTCTCCGCTTGAAGAGAATGCCGACTACTCCCCAAAGTCTTTGGTGGCTCCGACTCCAAAGGAGCCCATGCTCCTGATATTGCCGCCACCAGCAGGTAGTCAAGATACCATTGTAGTTGAACGCAAGGAGGAAGGCAAGGCGCCACTGTCCGAGAGACCAGTGTATTACGAGCGAGGTAATCGCCGAGCTCCAAGAAGAACTACCCCACTACCGGAAGATGTGTTACGGCGTGCACTTTGCCGCCAAGAAGTTGAAGCCTTACTTTCAAGAGCATCCAATCACCGTGGTTTGCACGGCCCCATTAGCAGAGATCATCGGAAGCCGAGATGCTTCAGGACGAGTGGCCAAATGGGCCATAGAGTTGGCCCCCTACACCATCTATTACCAGCCCCGCACCGCCATCAAGTCACAAGCACTGGCCGACTTCCTCGTCGACTGGGCCAAGACCCAGTACCTGCCGCCAGCGCCCGACTCCACCCATTGGCGGATGCACTTTGATGGCTCCAAGATGCGCACCGGCTTGGGAGTCGGCGTGGTCCTCACATCCCCCAAAGGCGACAAATTCAAGTACGCGCTGCAGATCCATTTCGCCGCCTCCAACAACGTCGCCGAACACGAGGCGCTCATTCACGGGCTCCGGCTTGCCAAAGAACTTGGCATTCGCCGGATCCTGTGCTATGGCGACTCCGACTTGGTGGTTGTCAGTGTCAAAACCGGCGGATCTCGGGTAGGGGGTCCCGAACTGTGCGTCTAGGCGGATGGTAACAGGAAACAAGGGACACGATGTTTTACCCAGGTTCGGGCCCTCTTGATGGAGGTAAAACCCTACGTCCAGCTAGATTAATATTGATGATGTGTGTTACAAGAGTGGATCTACCACGAGATCAAAGAGGCTAAACCCTAGAAGCTAGCCTATGGTATGATTGTTGTTCGTCCTATGGACTAAAACCCTCCGGTTTATATAGACACCGGATAGGGTTAGGGTTACACAGAGTCGGTTACAATGGTAGGAGATCTACATATCCGTATCGCCAAGCTTGCCTTCCACGCCAAGGAAAGTCCCATCCGGACACAGGACAAAGTCTTCAATCTTGTATCTTCGTAGTCTTGGAGTCCGGCCGATGATGATAGTTCGGCTATCCGGACACCCCCTAGTCTGGAACTCCCTCAGTGGTCCAACAGTCATCCGGCGACTGGGACGCCAAAGATGCAAATATGGCGAGCTACCATTTTTTGGTGCAGCAGCTGAGTGGATATTTTGAGGGATGCGAATTCCTCCACGTGCCAAGAAACGACAACGACCAAGCGGATGCCCTGGCAAGAATCGGCTCTACCCGCCAGGCAATACCATCCGGCGCCGCCCTTGGCGCCTCCTCAAGCCATGTCAAGCCGCCACCAGAGTCGACTCCATTTTGTACGGCTCCCCTGAAGAAGTCGGATCCGACTCCAAAGCCTCAGCAGACGGCACAAGAATCCTTGCAGACGCCCCCAAGAACGCGGCAGTCAAAGCCGGCCCGGGGACTTCGGAACCCGGCCCGGGGACTGCGGCGACCATTGCGAAAACTCCAATACTCGGCTCGGGGACTGCGCCAGTCGGCCCGGGGACTTCTTCAACCCAGCAAGCTGCTGTGGACTCCAACCCGCCGCCTCCCAGCCCAGCCGCCCTCGTCCAAGTAGCAGTTCTGGCAGTCAAAGAAATAGCAGCACCCTCATGGGCCCAGCCCATCCTGAAGTTCTTAGTAAGCGGAGAGCTACCAACTGATGAAACCTTGGCTCGGCAAGTGCAACGCCGAGCGGCAGCCTACACTATAGTCAATAGAGAGCTGGTCAGGCGCAACATCACCGGTGTCTACCAGCGATGCGTCGAGTCGGAGCAAGGCCAAGCAATTCTCGAAGACATCCATCAGGGCGAGTGCGGCCATCATGCAGCCTCAAGAGCACTCGTCGCCAAAGCCTTCGGACATGGTTTCTTCTGGCCAACTGGCGTAGAATAGGCCAAGGAATTGGTTCAAAAATGCAAGGGGTGCCAGGTGTTCCGCTCCAAGCCGCTTCAGCCGGCTTCAGCGCTCAAGACTATCCCCATCGCCTGGCCCTTTGCTGTTTGGGGCCTGGACATGGTGGGACCATTCAAAACGGCACGAGGTGGCCTAACTCACTTACTTGTCGCGGTGGACAAGTTCACCAAGTGGATAGAAGCAAAACCCATCAAGAAGTTTAATGGTCCTACGGCGGTGACTTTCATCGCCGACATCACGACTCGGTACGGCGTACCACACAGCATCATCACGGACAACGGCACAAATTTTGCCAAACGTGCCCTGGCCCGTTTCTGCGCGACGCATGGCATCCGACTGGACTTAGCCTCCGTTCCCCATCCGCAGTCAAACGGCCAGGTGGAGCGAGCGAACGGCCTCATCCTGTCTGGCATCAAGCCTCGACTGGTCGAACCATTGGAGTGTCTGGCCGGCTGCTGGCTTGACGAGTTGCGAGCCGTCCTCTGGAGTCTGCGTACGACTCCAAACAAGTCAACTGGCTTCATACCCTTCTTCCTCGTCTACGGTGCCGAAGCCGTCATCCCAACGGATATAGAGTTCGACTTCGCGAGTCACCATGTACGCCAAGAGGAAAGGTAGAAAGCGGCCAAGACGGTGTCGATCTGTTGGAAGAGGGCGGTTGTTGGCACTCAGCCGGTCCAAAGATCTACCAAAGCAGAGCTCGCGCCGCTACTACAACAAGAAGGTCAAGCCAATATCATTCCTAGAGGGCGACCTTGTGCTCCGGCTGATCCAGCGAACAGCCGCCAGACAAGTCGTCGGCACCTTTGGGAAGGCCCATTCATCATCAGCAGAGGCCGGGCAATGACTCCTACTACCGATCGACGCCGAAGCCCCGAAAGCACGTTAAGAGGACGACTCCCGCAAAGAGACGGAGCGGCCATGGAATGCTGAATCTCCTCAAGATTTTACAGTTGATGCAGATGTACCACGCTACCCTTTGTGTTTAAAGTACCAAGACTCCGGGCCCCCCGAGATGAGCTCGGGGACTGCCCTCTTTTGTTATCTTTATGATAAGAATTATGCCTTTGAGTATGTTACCCTTTGATTATGCTGTTTGTCACCGGGCTCGACTAGTCGGCACGGGGACTCGCCGCCTTTGGGCTATGAAATGCTTCCTGCAGTCAGACAAGTAACGTGCGGTGCCTAAGCCGTCTTATGTCAGAAGCCGCAGCTCGCAGAGCGACTGTTTGGTGGGCAGGAGTAAGGTAGAACGGGCGCCCACACGAAAAAATGGCTAAGGACCCAAAGCATGAACATAGTTCAAATCGGCTTCCAGCCCGTTTCGTAAAACCGACTCCTAAGTAGCCGGCTTGCCGCTTTCTACCCAACTTGCTTAACGACTCCAAAAAATGGCCAAGTACTTATGCTCAAAAGTAGCCAAGCACTTGACCTAGACGGCGATCCAGAGCTGTTGCCCGATGGGCAAGGCGGCATCTAAAGGAAGGCGGCAAAGGAAAAAGCCACAAGAGCAATAAGCAAGGAAAGATAAAATTAGAATAATATTTACACAAGCTTAGGCCCTTGGCCGGATCTTGGACAGAGGTTCGTAATACACCTTGGTGGAATTGCATAAATTAACAAGTTCTTTAAAAGACTAGCAAACAGATAAAATAAAGGCAAGGCAGCGCCTAAGAAGCAGCGGATGGGGTTGGAAGGCCGAGGCGGTGGCGGCGTCAGCGCCGGGCGGCCGGGCTGGGCGGTCTCGCTGATCGTCTCGGCGGCAGCCGCCCAGATGGGCGCGCTCGTTGTCGGAGGCGCGGTCGAGCTGAGGCTGGTCGCCCGCTCCGCCTTCCGGGCGCCCATGCCGCCTCCGTCCTCCGCCTCGTCTTCATCTCGGCGCTGAGTCGATCACCTCCGCTGAAGTCTCGCCGTAGTCCGGGTTCATCCCAACCACTCGGCGGTGCCTCCCCACCGCCTTCAGCCCGCTCAGGGACGAAGACGCCGGTGTCCGACTTGGTGGCTGTCAGTGTAAAAAGCGGCGGATCTCGGGTAGGGGGTCCCGAACTGTGCGTCTAGGCGGATGGTAACAGGAAACAAGGGACACGATGTTTTACCCAGGTTCGGGCCCTCTTGATGCAGGTAAAACCCTACGTCCTGCTAGATCAATATTGACGTTGTGTGTTACAAGAGTGGATCTACCACGAGATCAAAGAGGCTAAACCCTAGAAGCTAGCCTATGGTATGATTGTTGTTCGTCCTATGGACTAAAACCCTCCGGTTTATATAGACACCGGATAAGGTTAGGGTTACACAGAGTCGGTTACAATGGTAGGAGATGTACATATCCGTATCGCCAAGCTTGCCTTCCACGCCAAGGAAAGTCCCATCCGGACACGGGACGAAGTCTTCAATCTTGTATCTTCATAGTCTTGGAGTCCGCCGATGATGATAGTTCGCTATCCGGACAACCCCTAGTCCGAACTCCTCAAGAGTCTCTGAACCAGGCTTCAATGACGCATTTAGTCCGACACGCAAATTGTCTTCGCATTGCAAGGCGGGTTCTTCCTCGAATAATTCATAGAAGATTGTGAACACCAGGATAGTGTCCGCTCGCAAAAATAAATTCCACATACCACCGTAGAGAGAATAATATTACACAAGATCAATATGTTGACGTATTTTGTGGTGTGACGCCGCACCACTACCAAGCCTTTGTTCAAATTGTTTTATTGTTCCTCCTCGGTAGCGTTTAGCTAAGCGGTTTCCTTGGCACGCCTTGTCAAGCAGAGATCGTGTTCCCCTTATTCCGGATTCCCATCAATACGGACGTGCAGTAACCCAACCGCGCCATTGATTGTGACGCTTGGGAGATAAGAGAGTTTTACCAGGCCGGTGGGGACATATGTTTTTGCCCGCCCATATAAGGGGATAAGGATTCACCCCTTTCACCCACGCCTTCTTCCTCCTTAGATCATCCATTCCTGCACTCGAGCTCTAGCGCCCAAGTCCGCACTTTCCTCCTCAACCTTCTCCAACCATGTCGAGCGGAGGCAGATGGATGGCCTCCTCCGTCACGAAGGGGCACATCACAAGACCTGGAGGCCGGATACTTGTCCGGCGATATCACAAGACTGAGCTGCCCGACGCTGGGCAGCTTATTCCAACCCCAGTCCCCATGAGAGGGTGGTATTTCTCCGCACTTCCTCCGCTGACTAGGTTTTCCACTTCACCCATTTTCCGGGGCTCATGTTCTACTACGGCCTGGACTTCCACGACCTGGCCCCAATTTCGCCCTCAACGCCTCGGCGTTTATCGTCAGGTCGAGGCCTTCCTCTGCATCCAGCCCCACTTTGGCTTATGGCTCAAGACTTTCAAAGGTCGTGAAGGTTGTGAAGGGCAGCCAAGCGGAGTGCGGAGGCGCCATGGTCGGCAAGATGGCAAAAGTCCTATGGCTCGAGGGCCTTTGTGGAGACTATAAAGGGGTGGCAATCGGGTGGTTCTACATCATCGAGCCACGCGACCCTGAATGGGTGGCGGCCCTCAATTCAGATCTGGATTCCCCACACGGCTCTCGCCATGGAAAGAGACGGGCCTGAAGTGGGGGGAATCGGACGAGCTATCCGGACTCCAAACACGCGTCCGGAACCTGGTGGACAAGAATCGCAGGCTTGTCGACATAATCCAGGCGATGCTCATCCGCCGGATTCTCCCATGCCAACAACGGACTTCAATTTGTGGGAGTTCGATCCGCACAGCAGACGAACCTTGAGCCGCTCTTCGATACCATGTACGAAGATGCCCGGAAGGTGCTGATCAAGGCGCCAAGCCCCGTGATCCGCTAACAAAGATCGCGGATACAACCGCGCGCGTCAAGCCGGCGAGGTAAGTTATTTTACCGCTATTTAGATTCTTTTTCCGTAGATTGACTCTACGGGATCTAAAACTCCCTATTCTTCGACAGTGTCTGGTTGAAGACGCCCGGACAGATTAACCGTCCGGCTCCTTTGCCGAAGACCAGCGGACGCCTGATTGACGGACTGCTGGCTCCGCACCTCATGTGGTGCCGAGAAGAAGGCCAAGAAGGAGGCCACGGAACCCGAAGGAGCTCCCGACGCCAGGTGCTGTCGGATTCTGAAGCAGAATCTTCTCCTGAAGATGAGGAGGAAGAAGAAGCTTCTCCCCCAGCGGGGGAGGAGAGGAAAAGGAAGGCCGCCCCAACTGGGGAGGACGGAGGGTCCAAGATGGGAAGAACCCTTCCTCCGGACTTCTCCACCAACGTCGATGACGACGAGGGAGATTGGCCTACAATTGCCAAGCCCCTGGCGAGATCGTAAGTGTCCGAATACCCATGGATTTTTATTATTGCAGAGTGTTCTCTAATGTCGAACAATCGTGCAGCCCGCCCAAAGGCGAGCTCGTCGATTCATCGAGCGGGTCCCTGGGCTCGTCGGAAATGGAGAGTACTTCGCCTCGACCGCCTCCTCGCCCCATGTCATGGACGACGCCACAAGGGCTCCAAAGGGGATTGGTCACGAGGAGGTGGCGCGGGAGGTGCTACAAGGCAACCTCCCGGACTCAGCGCGCGGGGGCAAGACCCCGTGGGCTCTAAGCTCGACCCTTGTCCGGACTCCATGCCGAACCTTGATGGTTCCGAGTCCGATAAGCGATCCCTTCGCAAGAAGGGTAAGACGCCGTGTCCTTTCGCCCAACCGGAGGCACCGGATAGCATCGGAGGCGCCAACGGCGCCCATCAGGAGGAGCACCGCACTGTTATGAGTGCGGTGATCCGGACAGTTCAGTCCGCTAAGAGCGGGCTGATCAAGCCTGTACCAGTCTTCTATCAGGCTTTGAGGTAAGAAATTTCGACATATGTAAAATGGTACCAAGATAGACAGTAGCCCCTGATGCTCGGTTCGGTGTTCGGAAAGAAAAGCCGGACGGAGGATCTTTAGAAAGATAAACACAGGAGTCATTAAAAATATGTCAATATGGGATTGCAGGCTGTGCTGCTGACCTCCGCCGCACTGACTGCGGAGGTCAATAATTTGAAGAAAAACCTTGAGCGGTCCGAGAACGAGCTCGGTCATGCCAAGAAGCAGCTCGAGGAAAAAGAAGGTGAGTAATACCTTATGAAAATTGTACCTTACAGAAAAGGATTTGGTTGCAAGAAAAAATGACAAGGATAGCATGGGTATTGTAGGGGCCACTAACGAGGTGGCGACCCTGAAGGAGACGGTGGCCGCGGCCGAACGTAATGCGGCCGCGGAACGCACCAAGCGAGAGAAGCAGGAGGCGCGAGTGGCGGAGGTACAGCAAGAGCTCCAGGATCTCGTGAAAAAACATGAGAACTTGGAGCGTGACTCGAAGACTCGAGAGTCCGAGCTTGCAACGGCTCTTGAGAGTGCCAAAGCCGCTAAGGCCCTCCAGGAGATTGAGGCGGTGAAGAAAATAGCAGCGGGTAAGGCATTTTTCATGCAGAGTAAGCATGTGAGTGTTAATTACCTGTTGCTTACCCGAATTCGGAGCTCTCGTATGTCATGATCTTCCTCGCAGCGTGTCCGATGCTGCCGCATTCTACCGGGCCGAGGAGGGGAGCTCAACGGAGAAGGTCTTCTGGTCTCAGTATGCTGAGGCCGGACATCCGGTGCCCCTTGGCGACCAGCTGAAGCAGCTGGTTGAGCTCCACAAGGCGGACGAATAGGCCATGAAGGGCCTCATAGTTCGGCTGTGGCCTAAGGAGGCCATGCCTGGGAGCTACATCGGCCTGGTGCGGCGGCTGATGGATGCGTGCCCGTGGGTTGAACTGATCAAGCATTCCGCTTGTATTGAGGGTACCCGTCGGGCCCTTGCCCGCGCAAAGGTGCACTGGGCCAAGACGGATGCCCAGAAGCTTGTGACGGACCCGCCACCAGAGGGCAAGGAGCATGGCACGCCCGAGATGTATTATAAGAGTGTGCTGAAGGGCGCCCGTACTATTGCGGGTGAGTGCTCCAAAGATGTAATATTTGAGTAGACTCGCATTTTGTTATCCTGTGCGCTGAAAACTTAGTTCATAAGCGCTAAGCAACGCTTGTTAATTTAAAATATTACCTTCTGTGCGGTTGTTTATCAAATCTGAGAGATGGCAAGTCGTCGGCTTCAGCCCCCATGCCACGAGTGCTGGGGTGTTTGGGATAAACTTGAGCGCTCTTGTTCCCATTTTTGGGTCCATCTAGGAGGCACTCAACACAGCTTAACAAGGCAACCGGACTTATAATGCTTGAACACTCTCACTTAGCCATAGAATTCTATAATTTTAAATGTCGTGAAGCCCCTAGTCTTCGAAGGTCAATTTGGGGCGCTATCCACGCCTTTGTCCGGACAAGTATCCGGCTCCTCGCCTAAGCGGCATAAGTCTTAAGGACTCGCTTAAAAAACTTCTCGAACAGCGACGGTCTCTCGCCACATCATGACAATCAGTTTTAGCTTTCCATCGAGGCGTTAACCCAGCCGAATGGGCGGAATCGTAGTGGTTCTCCGGTGCTACCTTAGCCGATATAACGGAACGAAGGTACCAAAACACGGAGCCGGGCAAACCCAACTATTGACCCAAGACATGATTCGAGCCGATGCATATAGTGCTATAAGTTCGGGTGCCGCACTTGTGAAAGTGTTCGGACTCATCACACCGATCGTGGGAAACATAAGCCCTCGGTGTATATTAGCCGCACTAAAGTGTACGGATGCAACATGTCGTGAATGAACATATGTATGAAAAAGAAATGCAATTATAAGCAAAAAAGGTGCTGCATTGTTTTATTCAATAAGTGCTGCTACGAATGCGAACGATACAAATAGTGCGATAAGCAAGGTAGGAGACTGTTAAACATGTCCCCTCCGTGGGTAGGCTGCAGATTGGTGTATGAAAATGCTCGTAAGGAGACCACCTGTATATTCGTTGTAGCCTTTATCCTTCCCTGGCTGTTGCATCGTGAGTTCGGCAGGTCTGCTTTGCGGACAGGGCTTCGACAAACGGAGTCCTGTGGGTAAAAAGTAAAAGGTAAAAAAGAAAAGAAAAATGAACGACACACGTGAGAGCCCCTGGTGTGGTTGAGCCGCAGATCTGGGTTTATCGTGGTCGTGCCCTCTCCCCATGCCCATGGTATCTTCGAGAGCGTAATGGTGTACGCGCGAAGGACCTGCTGACGCTTCGCAGGGCTGGGTTAGCCGCATCGCTACGCTGCTCTGAACGTGCTGTGGTCTTGTTGTAAGTTACCCGGCGCGCTTAGCTGTGTCCGCCGCTTAACGGCCGGACTCAAGAATTGCCTTAAGAGGCTGCATTGCACTTCGCCACGAGAGCCGCAGATGTTCCTCCGTGCGGAGAGAATGTTCAGTGTTTCGTTGACCGTAATGACTCCTCGAGGGCCTCGCATCTTGAGCTTGAGGTATGCGTGGTGCGGCACGCGCTGAACTTTGCAACGCTGCACGTCCGAGCAAGGCATGATAGCCGCTGCGGAACGGGACTATGTCAAGATTAACTCCTCGCCGGAAGTTATCCGGGATCCAAGACCACTTCGGTGTAATTGAGCCTGTACAATTGGCTTTACACCTGGTATGGCGCCTTTAAAGGTCGCTTTTGGTAGGTTTAATCCTTGAGGGTCTATGCCTGTTTTGCGACCGTATCCCGGTAAAGCAGGTTCAGGTTGCCGCCGCCGCCCATCGAGGACTCGGTTAGGTGAAATCCATCGACGATTGGGTCTAAGACCAGTTCGGCGAATCCGCCGTGGCGGATGTTGGTGGGTGGTCCTTCGTCAAAAGTGATCGGGCAGAGGACCATGGATTGAACTGTGGCAACTGGCTCCATCGCCAGACATCCCCGAGTGCACGCCTGCTCCCTTTTGGGTATGTTATGCGATATCATGTTCACCGTCCGCACGCGTGGGGGGAAACCCTTCATCCTCTATTGTTCGGGCGGTTGGGTCTCGCCCTCGCCATCGCTATGCAGCCCCTTGTCATTGTTTTCGCAATTAACTTGCTCTGCCTTGAATACCCAACAGTCCCTGTTGGTGTGGTTAGCTGGCTTTTCGGGTGCCGGTATTTGGCACAAGTGGTCGAGTATTCGGTCCAAATTGACGGACCCGAGTAGTTCATTTGAATGGCTTTTTCCATCGACCGGTTTAGAGCCTTTGAATCCGCATTGACCGCCGATCCTCAATATTGTCGCCGCACGCGGCGCTTTGTTTTGTTACAACGCTGCCTGCCATTTCGGGTCCTTGAAGTCCGGATTGCCGAATTTTTGCTGAGGTTGTTGCTGCGTGCTAGCCAGCTGTCCTCACCCACGCAGAAGCTGGTCATGAGTGATGTGAGGGCTGCCATGGATTTCGGCTTTTCCTGTCCTAGGTGCCGGGCAAGCCCTCGTCGCGGATGTTATGCTTGAAGGCCGCGAGGGCCTCCGTGATCCGGACAATCGACGATTTGGTTTTTCTTGGTTAAGAACCGTGTCCGTAATTGTCCGCCGATTCGTCTGCTGCTGAATTATGTGGCTTAGGTTATCGCCCGGTGGTCGCACATAAGTGCCCCTGGAAGTTATCGAGGAATGCGGCTTTTGTGTCCTCCCAGCTCCCAATTGACTCTGGCGGCAAGCTGTTGAGCCAATGTCGGGCTGGTCCTTTAAGCTTGAGGGGGAGGTATTTGATGGCGTGAAGATCGCCACGCGGGCCATGTGGATGTGAAGGAGATAGTCTTGATCCAAACCGCAGGGTCTGTTAAGCCATCATAGGATTCAATATTGACGGGTTTAAACCCTTCGGGGATTTGATGATCCATTACTTCGTCTGTGAAGCATAGTGGGTGTGCGGCGCCTCTGTACTGGGCGATATCACGACGGAGCTCAAAAGAGCTTGGTCTGTTTTGTTCGGTCCGGCCGACTTATCGTGGTCCGTGCGACGGTTGTCGCCACGCATCGTGGCGCCCACGCGATCCATAGATCGATCTTGATTGTCTTGCCTTGTCCTCCAATATATCTCGCAGGTCCGGAGCGTTCCCCTTCGGCCGTGTGCTTTTTGAGTGATGCCGGGGTACGGTTTTAGTGAAGGGCCTAGAGGCCTCTCTGTCGCGACCATGGGGTGGTCGGTCAGCCGTATTGTCTCCTAGTGATGCGGGTTCGTAAGCCTCCTCCTCTAATCGGGGAGCAGCTTGCGCTTAGGGTAGCTTTTGAGGGCGCTCGAGCTCATGCTCTTGCCGCGAGGACTTCATCCATCCGTCGGCTAGCAGATCCCGATCAGCTCTAAGCTGTTGCTGCTTTTCTTGAGGCTGTGGCCATAAGCCCGCGTCTAAAACGCCTTGTTCGACGGGATTCTCGGGCACGATTAAATTCGTCGTCGCCGAGGCTTGCTTCGCCTCCGGAGGAGGCATATAATCCTCTACCTCTTCTTCGCCGCTCTCTCGTGAGGGCTGGCGCTCCATCTTCCTGCGCTGGATCTTTGGAGTGGATTGTCTTCGGCATTGTCCGGTGTATTGTTGTCTCCGGTGCCGGAGTCTTCATTCTTGCTGTGGCGGGATTTAGAGCGGCGCCGCTGACGTCGGCGCTTCGGTTGCTTCTTGGAGGGGTCATCCTCCGTTGTTCGATTGCCGTTCCCATCTTTTGGGATGTCCACCATGTATATGTCGTATGACGAGGTGGCCTTCCAGTGCCCTGTAGGCGCTGGGTCATGGTCGCTCTCGCATCGCCGCCCATACCGCCGATGTCTTCGAGTCGTAGTTCAGCATGTCGGTTAGATCGTCGACAGCGGCTACCAAGTGGGTGGTGGGTGGGCGTTGAATTTCTTCGTCGTCCGCATCCCATCCTTCCTGACCGTAATCCGGCCAGGGCTCTCCGGATAAAGAGAGAGACTTTAGTGAATTCAGGATGTCGCCAAAGGGCGAGTGCTGAAAGATGTCCGTGGCAGTGGACTCCATGACGGGCGCCCAATCGGATTCGATTGGCAAGGGCGCGGAGGGTTCGGAGTCCGGAGAGGAGTCCGGCACCCTGGAGTCGAGGTCTTCGCAGCGACAGGATAGAGTTCGCTCGATCGCCGAGAGATTAAAGCCCCGAGGCGGTGTCCAACCACCCGTCCTCGGTCGGGAATCCGCCCGGATTAAAGGTCGAGCGGATATCGTGCGGCCTCCGTGGCATCGCTCGCTCAGAGCTAGATCATGCCCATCGAGACAAGGTGGCACGCTTGGTTGTGGCTTGAATCCGTCAAGATCAAGTCTCCGCGATATCGGCCGATAGTTTAAACTTCAAAATCAGACTGACGGCAGGGGCGTAGCTTTCGATCTGCTCCGGATGGCTGCTTAATTGGCCCGCAGCAGCAAAGCCGCCGAACACAAAGATCTGTCCGGGAGAAAAGTCTCACCTGGACCGTGTCGTTGTTGATGATCGAAGGAGCCATCAGGCCTATCGGTGACTCGCATGGAGGAATTATCAATGAAAGCACCAATGTCGGTGTCAAAACCGCGGATCTCGGTAGGGGGTCCCGAAGCGTGCGTCTAGGCGGATGCTAACAGGAAACAAGGGACACGATGTTTTACCAGGTTCGGGCCCTCTTGATGGAGGTAAAACCCACGCCCTGCTAGATTAATATTGATGATGTGTGTTACAAGAGTGGATCTACCACGAGATCAAAGAGGCTAAACCCTAGAAGCTAGCCTATGGTATGATTGTTGTTCGTCCTATGGACTAAAACCTCCGGTTTATATAGACACCGGATAGGGTTAGGGTTACACGTAGTCGGTTACAATGGTAGGAGATCTACATATCCAGTCGCCAAGCTTGCCTTCCACGCCAAGGAAAGTCCCATCCAGGACACGGACGAAGTCTTCAATCTTGTATCTTCGTAGTCTTGGAGTCCGGCCGATGATGATAGTTCGGCTATCCGGACACCCCCTAGTCCGGAACTCCCTCAGTGGTCCAACAGTCATCCGGCGACTGGGACGCCAAAGATGCAAATATGGCGAGCTACCGTTTTTTGGTGCAGCAGCTGAGTGGATATTTTGAGGGATGCGAATTCCTCCACGTGCCAAGAAACGACAATGACCAAGCGGATGCCCTGGCAAGAATCGGCTCTACCCGCCAGGCAATACCATCCGGCGTCGCCCTTCAGTGCCTCCTCAAGCCATCTGTCAAGCCGTCACCAGAGTCAGACTCCATTTTTGTGTCGGCTCCCCCTAAAGAAGTCGGATCCGACTCCAAAGCCTCAGCAGACGGCACAAGAATCCTTGCAGACGCTTCAAGAACGCTGGCAATCGGCCCGCCCGGGGACTTCGGAACCCGGCCGGGATCTGGGCGACCATTGCGAGACTCCAATACTGCTCGGGATCTGCGCCACGGCCGGGACTTCTTCAACCCACCAAGCTGCTGCGGACTCCAACCCGCCGCCTCCCAGCCCAGCCGCCCTCGTCCAAGTAGCAGTACTGGCAGTCAAAGAAATAGCAGCACCCTCATGGGCCCAGCCCATCCTGAAGTTCTTAGTAAGCGGAGAGCTACCAACTGATGAAACCTTGGCTCGGCAAGTGCAACGCCGAGCGGCAGCCTATAGTATAGTCAATAGAGAGATGGTCAGGCGCAACATCACCGGTGTCTACCAGCGATGCGTCGAGTCAGAGCAAGGCCAAGCAATTCTCGAAGACATCCATCGTATGAAAAGGCCATCATGCAGCCTCAAGAGCACTTCGCCGCCAAAGCCTTCGGACACGGTTTCTTCGCCAACTGGCCTAGAAGAGGCCAAGGAATTGGTTCAAAAATGCAAGGTGGTGCGGTGTTCGCTCCAAGCCGCTTCAACCGGCTTCAGCTCAAGACTATCCCCATCGCTGGCCCTTTGCTGTTTGGGGCCTGGACATGGTGGGACCATTCAAATGGCACGAGGTGGCCTAACTCACTTACTTGTCATGGTGGACAAGTTCACCAAGTGGATAGAAGAAAACCCATCAAGAAGTTTAATGGTCCTACGGCGGTGACTTTCATCGCCGACATCACGACTTCGACGGCGTGCATCACACAGCATCATCACCGACAACGGCACAAATTTTGCCAAACGTGCCTCGCCCGCTTCTGCGCTGACGCATGGCATCCGACCGACTTAGCCTCCGTTGCCCATCCGCATCAAACGGCCGGTGGAGCGGCGAACGGCCTCGTCTGTTCGGCATCAAGCCTCGATGGTCGAACCATTGGAGCGCTCGCCGGCTGCTGGCTTGAGGAGTTGCTACCGTCCTCTCCGAGTCTCTGCGACGACTCCAAACAAGTCAACGGCTTCACACCCTTCTTCCTCGTCTCACGGTGCCGGGCCGTCATCCCAACGGATATAGAGTTCGACTTCGCGAGTCACCATGTACAATCAAGAGGAAGCGGAAGAAGCGCGTCCAAGACGGTGTCGATCTGCTGGAAGAAGGCCGGTTGTTGGCACTCGGCCGGTCCAAAGATCTACCAGCAGAGAGCTGCGCGCACACTACAACAAGAAGGTCAAGCCAAGATCATTCCTAGAGGGCGACCTTGTGCTCCGGCTGATCCAGCGAACAGCCGGCCAGCACAAGCTGTCGGCGCCTTGGGAAGGCCCATTCATCATCAGCAAAGTGCTGGGCAACGACTCCTACTACCTGATCGACGCTCAGAAGCCCCGAGCACGCAAGAGGGACGACTCCGGCAAAGAGACGGAGCGGCCATGGAATGCGAATCTCCTCCAAAGATTTTACAGTTGATGCAGTATGTACCACGCTACCCTTTGTGTTTAAAGTACCAAGACTCCGGCCCCCCCGAGATGAGCTCGGGACTGCCCTCTTTGTTATCTTTATGATAAGAATTATGCCTTTGAGTATGTTACCCTTTGATTATGTTGTTTGGCACCGGCTCGACTAGTCGGCCCGGGACTCGCCGCTTTGGGCTATGAAATGCTTCCCGCAGTGACAAGTAACGTCGCGGTGCCTAAGCCGCCTTATGTCGAAGTCGCAGCCGCATGAGCGTCTGCTTGGTGGGCAGGAGGAGGTAGAACGGGCGCCCACACGAAAAAATGGCTAAGGACCCAAAGCATGAACATAGTTCAAATCGGCTTCCAGCCCGTTTCGTAAAACCGACTCCTAAGTAGCCGGCTTGCCGCTTTCTACCCAACTTGCTTAACGACTCTAAAAAATGGCCAAGTACTTGCCTTCTCAAAAGTAGCCAAGCACTTGACCTAGACGGCAGTCCGCAGAGCGGTTGCCCGATGGGCAAGGCGGCATCTAAAGGGAAGGCGGCAAAGGAAAAAGCCACAAGAGCAATAAGCAAGGAAAGATAAAATTAGAATAATATTTACACAAGCTTAGGCCCTTGGCCGGATCTTCGAACAGAGGTTCAGAATACACCCTGCGGGTGGAATTGCGCAAATTAACAAGTTCTTTAAAAGACTAGCAAACAGATAAAATAAAGGCAAGGCAGCGGCCTAAGAAGCAGCGGATGGGGTTGGAAGGCCAGAGGCGGCAGCGGCGTCAGGCGCCGGGGCGGCCGGCTGGGCGGTCTCGGCTTGATCGTCTCCGGCGGCAGCCGGCCCAGATGGGCGCGGCTCGCTGTCGGAGGCCTTGGCCGAGCCGAGGCTGGTCGCCTCGCCCGCCTTCCGGGCGCCCATGCCGTCTCCGCCCTCCGCCTCGTCTTCATCTCGGCGCTAGAGTCGATCACCTCCACGAGTCCTCGCCAGAGTCCGGGTTCATCTCAACCACTCGGCGGTGCCTCCCCACCGCCTTCAGCCCGCCAGGGACGGCGACGCCGTGTCGTGTAGTCGGCGATCGCCGCCAGACGCCGACGAGGGCGCCCTCCACGGCCAGCAGCTCCGCCGGCTTCGACCGAACGCTGCCAGCCGGTCCAGATCCAGCCCCGATACCACGCTTGAGCGAACCTGTGGCTCGGCAAGCTCCACCAGCCGCGGAGCCCTTCCAAGCCTCAAGACGGCCAGCCGCAACCTCCAGCCAGTCGGCGGTCCGGCAAGGAGTGCGCAGAACCAGCATGTCCGGCCACAGAGCAGCGATCGCCTGGGCACCGACACGCTGAAGACGGCGCAACATCCGATGGGCGGCCGCAGACGAGCCTCAATGCTCGTGGAGCTGCTCGCCAAGGGTCCGGGGCGCGGCTGCAATTCAGCGCCACCTCCCTCCAGCGCCAAGGCCAGCCTCGATGGCCTGATTTGCCGCCTGCGTGTGACCAGGGAAGAAGTTTGCCAAGAAGAAGAAGAAGCAAGTCAGAAAAAAAGGAGTCCGCTTGAACCATAGTCGGCAACCCAAAGAAAAAGTAAAAGCAAACTCACCATCGACGATATCTTCGATTTCGTGGAAGCCGTAGGTCAGCAGCGCTTCCCTGTCGGTCCAGGCAGAGCGCTTGCTCTCAAATTCGGCCAGGAGAGCGGCCTCTTTCTTCTCCGCCTTAGCCTGCGCCGCCTTGAGCACCTCCCTCTGCTCCGCCAGCTGCATAGCCAGCAGGTCGCGCTCTGCGGCGAGCTTGCCGCACTCCTCCTCTTTGGCGCGCAAAGCGGTCTCGGCTGTACCCAGCTGCCCCGGAAGAGCGGCGTTGGACTCTGAAGAATAAAAAGAAGAAGGACGCGAAGTCGTCAGCGAAGAAGGTCGCCAGGAAGATCCGCCCGATCGCAAGCAGCAATCGGCTCAATCTCGGGATTACAGCTGGTCTTGTGCGCCAATACCTTGAAGAAGAAAACTCACCTCGCCTCGCCAAGTCAGCAGCCCGCTTGCTCAGCTCCTCAACGTTGCGGTTGAAGGCAGAGCGCCGGAGGTTGTGATACTCTCGCGCAAGAATTCCAGATAGAGGTAAAAACTTGAAGTAAGCAAATAGAGTTCGGGCTGCCCGCCAGCAGCCGCCCGAAACTCGGGATTACACCCAGTGGGCCAAGGCCGCCCACGAGAAGAGCAAGAAAAGTTCAAAGAAACATACCCGACGGGCGGATCGCGATGCCAGTTGTGCCATGGAGAGGTTCTGGATGGCGTCGCCCTCAGCCCGCAGCTTCGCCTGGACGTCCAGGAGCGCCGTGTTCAGCGGGCCCGTGCCGTGTCCTCGCACCTACCCAACGGGCGCGGCGCTTGTTGCCTCGGCATCAGGGATGGCCGAGCTGGCGGCGCCGGTCTCCAAGGGGCCCGGCGCCGAAGTCGCCTTCTCAAGACGGCGTCGCACTAGCGAGGCGACCTGAAGAAGTAGCTGCGCCACGGCCTCGCTGCCGGGTCGGGCGGCACAAAGGGTCCGCCGCCGCTTGCCTCGCGCAATCTCGGACTGCGGTGGAGGCGGCGGAGGTGGCGCGGCCGCGCCCGGTGGGGAGACCTCGCCGCCTTCCCTCCCTGTGATGGGGACCTCACCGCCGACTCCCTCCGACTGCCCCGTGAACTCCGGCGGCGGTGGCGCAGAGCTCAACGGGGTGACGAGCAGCGCCGACTAGAGGCGCGCGGCCTCCTCGGCTCGCCTCTTGGCTGCAGCGGTGGCTTCGACCTCCTCCAGTTTCTTCTGGGCGGAAGCCGCCACCTTCTCAGTCTCCGCCTTCTCCAAATGGGCGGCCTCCTCCTCGTCGCGCTTCTCCTGCGCATTCCGCTCCGTTGCCTCCCGGAGGGCGGCCGCAGGGTCAACCCGCCGACTATTGGCGGACGTCTCCACCGACCCCATGACGGAGGCGGCGGCGACCCTCTCCAAGGTGAGGGGAGCCCTGATGAGAAAAAAGACATGAGAAGACTCGGACAAGACGGACCAGAAGAAAACAAGACAGAATAAAAAATACTTACGCGGAGACCAGCGGTGGCTTCTTCACTTCCTTGCGGAAGCGGTTAGCCTTCGCGACCGCCTCTTCGCGCTGAGTCGCGGCGGCCGTTCCCCTGAATTTCTTGGCCCGGCCGCCTGGCAGACTCGGCCCGGCCCGACGCTTCTTCGCGCCGCCTCGACCACCCAAGGCGGCGGAGGAGCTCGCGCCTGGATGGCCGGCTTTCTGCTGGCGGCGGGGGACGACTTCCTTCTCGCCGTCGTCGCCAGCTAATCGGCGAGAGTGGCCAAGGCCCTGAAGTCGTCGGCGCCTCCTCCTCCCTTGGCGTCGGCCTCCATCGCCACGCCCAAGTCGGGTCGCCGGCGCCGCTCTCCGCCCTGTAGGGGACGACCACGAGCCGGCCCCGCGGTGCCGGCCGAAGGCGGCATAAGGGGATTCTGAGTCGGAGAAGACCAAGGAAAATTAGAGCCGGATTCGGCTGAAGAAAGAAACAGAGAAGCAAGAGACGACTTACCAATGGTGGGGATTGGCCATGAGTATGGCTCATGCGGAACTGCCATTCCTCCGTGAGGCTGCAGTTCGCCAAGAAGTTCACTGCGGCCCACCACCTCCGCGTGGGGCATGTCTTTGGAGCACAGCCGGTTGTCTCCGGCCGCCATCCGGATGATCGATGAGGTCGGCCTTGAAGAGGGAGAACTCGGCGCGCCACGGCGCGCCAGCAAGTCTGCCCTGGGCCAGGCCCTCCGACTGCGTCATCACGCGGAGCCGCGCGACGGCGGCGTTGCCTGCGGGAGTCAGCGTCCGGGCCCTATAGGACCAGCTGGAGGGTCGGCCCGCCAACTCACCGCCCACGTAAAGGCGGCAGTTGACCGATCGCCACTCGGGGCGACGTTTTGACATAGAAGTATGTGCGCTGCCACATCTTCACCGACTTGATGATGGAGATGGCAGGAAAGGGGTTCTCGGGCACCGGCCTCCTCTTGGCGATGAACGTGCCGCACAGAGCCGGCACGCGAGCGACGTGGGTCCCGAGCTTGGCCTGGAAGAATTCCCCCCACAGCTCGATGGTGGGGAGAACGCCGAGAAAGCCTTCGCATAAGGATGCGAAGGCGGCCAGCAGCACCACCGTGTTGGGGTGAGGTGGTGCGGCTGGAACTCAAGAACTCCAAGAACGCGGAAGAAGCCGCCGCCGGCAGCCTTAGCCCGCGCATGAGGTGCGAAAGGAAATGACCCGCCGCCTCCTCCGTGCCGGGCGTGATTTCGCCCTCGGCGCGCGCGCTGGTCCGCACTAGGTGGCTGCCGGGATGCGCGCGCTTGTCGAAGAAACTCGGCGATGTCGCTGCCGATGATGGAGTTGCCCCACACGCCGAGCTGCGGTGACAGCGCGGGCGGCGGATGAGGAGCTCATCTCGCGGGGCGGGCGAGGTTCGGCGCAGCGGAGCGAGGGAGAAGACGAGGCAGGGAGAAAGAGGGAGCGGGGAAGAGAGGGTGCGCGTGCGTCGCCACCTCCTCCCTCCCCCCGCCTACTTATAGGCGCTTAGGCTGCGGTTGCCGGGGGCGTGGGATTAATCGCGCCACGCCCCACGCCTCATAATTTAACCACGACGTTATCGCACGCAGTAACGGCGTGGGGAGCCCAACCGCCCGCACGACCGCAGCGGATCCGCTGCGCGCCGAGGCGTGGTAGTGGCGGGCCCCGCCTGATGGGCCTGTCTTGTCACGCGCGTGGGCTAGCAGACTGGCCCCGCCGCGTGGCGTCGCGTGGCGGGCCCGCAACGGGCGGCTGCCTGGAAGCTTATCAGGCACGCCGCCCGGATCCCGTTGCGACCTTCGAAACCTTTGAAGAGAAAGACGGCCCCCTGCAACGCCGACTACAGCTAGTCGGCTCAAGATGGAGACGGCGGGCCGAGTCCAGATTCTTCTACCAAAGGGATGAAGCTGTCGAGGCTCCTCGACATGTTGCCCTCGGCGCCTCACCAGCTTCGGGGACTACTGTCGGAGTAATGGGCCACGGGTAGGCAGACCCGAGCCCCTGGACCTTTCAAAACATCGGGGCAGACTGCGCCCCTCAAGACCCCAAGACAAAGAGCCGCCTTCAGCGAGTCGGCAATAGAGTCGACGACTGCCCCTCTAGGCCGAGTCCCAGAGACGGCCTCAGGACAAGCCGACTCCAAGCCAGTGACCTCCAATGAGGCCGGCTACAGGGAGTCGGCCCGCGACTCCGTCCACTCCCTGCATGAGCGACTACGATCGGGATGGGATAAAGCCGCCCCGCGGCCGGTCCCCGCCCCGCTCATAAAGGGCGGGCATGGCTGTGGTGCCAGATCGACGGAGATCTCTCGTCCGCGAGCATCAGGCCGCGACTGCCTCGACGTCAGCCCGTGGGCAGATTATCTGTACCCACGATGGCCTGTCTCTGACGACCAAGACGGCGGGACCACTTTGTCGGCGGGAGTACCTCAAGACGGCCCGAGCGCCCGAAAAGACGGACCTGTTGGAGTCGGCCTCCGAGTCGGGCGGCCCTCACGGGCTCCATGAGCCATTAACTGACAAAGACAGGAATGGCAACGGTGATCGCCACGGGCGGGTGACTGTTGTTATGACCCCTGACCAAGCTCGCTTTATTAGAAGAGCGGCTACAGTAACTCGCAGCCGGCAAGACCTGCCCACGGCGGACAAGGGCTGTCGGCCCCATGCTGGACCGTCGGCGGGGCCTGCTAGTCGGCGGGCCCCAGGAGTCGCCGGAGAAGACGGCGACCTAAGAGACTGACGGCTGGGACCCGCGCCTAGCCGGATTACCATTGTAGCCCCGGGGGGTAGGCCTATATAAACCCCCCGGGGCACCCATGCAAAGGGTTGGAACCTAGTAGTTTGACACACATACATAGAGGAAGAGAGGAGCTAGCCGTGCCCTTCTCCTTCCTCACCCCGAACAGCTCAAGGAGCATCTTGTACTCACTTTGCCATAGTGATCATGCGGAGACCCCACAGAGCAGTAGTAGGGGTGTTATCTCCTCGGAGAGCCCTGAAGCTGGGTAAGATTCGCCGGCGTGCATATCTTCGCCTCATCCCGTTTCCAAGCACCGACAACGTTCTACTCGCCCCCTCCATGATAAGCCATCCTTTGGCATATGTCACACCCAACCCCCGACAACTTTGGTTCGGCGGTATTGTTGGATGAAGCAGCCCGGACCGACATTACGCGTACGCTTACGTGAGACTGGTTCTACCGACGTGCTTTGCATGGCTGGCGGGTGTCAGTTTCTCTAACTTTAGTTGAACCGAGTGTGGCTACGCCCGGTCCTTGCGAAGGTTAAAACAACACCAACTTGACAAACTATCGTTTTGATTTTGATGCGTAGGTAAGAACGGTTCTTGCTAAGCCTGTAGCAGCCACGTAAAATTTGCAACAACAAAGTAGAGGACGTCTAACTTGTTTTTGCAGGGCATGTTGTGATGTGATATGGTCAAGACATGCTGTTAAATTTTATTGTATGTCAGAATCTGGCAGGAGCCATATGGTTGTCGCTTTATTGTATGCAATGCAATCGCCCTGTAATGCTTCACTTTATCACTAAGCGGTAGCGATAGTCGTAGAAGCATAAGATTGGCGAGACGACAACGATGCTACGATGGAGATCAAGGTGTCGCGCTGGTGACGATGGTGATCATGACGGTGCTTCGGAGATGGAGATCACAAGCACAATATGATGATGGCCATATCATATCACTTATATTGATTGCATGTGATGTTTATCTTTTATGCATCTTATCTTGCTTTGATTGAGGGTAGCATTATAAGATGATCTCTCACTAAATTTCAAGATAAAAGTGTTCTCCCTGAGTATGCACTGTTGCCAAAGTTCGTCGTGCCCAGACACCACATCATGATCGGGTGTGATAAGCTCTACGCCCATCTACAACGGGTGCAAGCCAGTTTTGCACACGCAGAATACTCAAGTTAAACTTGACGAGCCTAGCATATGCAGATATGGCCTCGGAACACTGAGACCGAAAGGTTGAGTGTGAATCATATAGTAGATATGATCAACATAATGATGTTCACCATTGAAACCTACTCCATTTCACGTGATGATCGGTTATGGTTTAGTTGATATGGATCACGTGATCACTTAGAGGATTAGAGGGATGTCTATCTAAGTGGGATTTCTTAAGTAATATGATTAATTGAACTTAAATTTATCATGAACTTAGTACCTGATAGTATCTTGCTTGTCTATGTTGATTGTAGATAGATGGCCCGTGCTGTTGTTCCGTTGAATTTTAATGGTTCCTTGAGAAAGCAAAGTTGAAAGATGATGGTAGCAATTACACGGACTGGGTCCGTAACTTGAGGATTATCCTCATTGCTGCACAGAAGAATTACGTACTGGAAGCACCGCTAGGTGCCAAACATGCTGCAGGAGCAACACTAGATGTTATGAACATATGGCAGAGCAAAGCTGATGACTACTCGATAGTTCAGTGTGCCATGCTTTATGGCCTAGAACCGGGACTTCAACGACGTTTTGAACGTCATGGAGCATATGAGATTTTCCAGGAGTTGAAGTTAATATTTCAAGAAAATGCCCGGATTGAGAGATATGAAGTCTCCAATAAGTTCTACAGCTGTAAGATGGAGGAGAATAGCTCTGTCAGTGAGCATATACTCAAAATGTCTGGGGTATAACAATCACTTGATTCAACTGGGAGTTAATCTTCCGGATGATAGCGTCATCGACAGAATTCTTCAATCACTACCACCTAGCTACAAGAGCTTCGGGATGAAATATAACATGCAAGAGATGGATAAGACGATTCCTGAGCTCTTCGCGATGCTAAAGGCTGCGGAGGTAGAAATCAAGAAGGAGCATCAAGTGTTGATGGTCAATAAGACCACCAGTTTCAAGAAAAATGGTAAAGGAAAGAAGAAGGGGAACTTCAAGAAGAACAGCAAGCAAGTTGCTGCTCAGGAGAAAAAACCAAAGTCTAGACCTAAGCCTGAGACTGAGTGCTTCTACTGCAAGTAGACTGGTCACTGGAAGCGGAACTGCCCCAAGTATTTGGCGGATAAGAAGGATGGCAAGGTGAACAAAGGTATATGTGATATACATGTTATTGATGTGTACCTTACCAGAGCTCGCAATAGCACCTGGGTATTTGATACTGGTTCTGTTGCTAATATTTGCAACTCAAAACAGGGACTACGGATTGCTTAACAACGGCAAAGGACGAGGTGACGTTGCGCATGGGAAATGGTTCCAAAGTCGATGTGATCGCCGTCGGCACGCTACCTCTACATTTACATTCGGGATTAGTATTAGACCCAAATAATTGTTATTTGGTGCCAGCGTTGAGCATGAACATTATATCTGGATCTTGTTTGATGCGAGACGGTTATTCATTTAAATCAAAGAATAATGGTTGTTCTATTTATATGAGTAATATCTTTTATGGTCATGCACCCTTAAAGAGTGGTCTATTTCTGATGAATCTCGATAGTAGTGATACACATATTCATAATGTTGAAGCCAAAACATGCAGAGTTGATAATGATAGTGCAACTTATTTGTGGCACTGCCGTTTAGGTCATATCAGTGTAAAGCGCGTGAATAAACTCCATACTGATGGACTTTTGGAACCACTTGATTATGAATCACTTGGTACTTGCGAACCGTGCCTCGTGGGAAAGATGACTAAAACGCCGTTCTCCGGAACTACGGAGAGAGCAACAGATTTGTTGGAAATCATACATACAAATGTATGTGGTCCGATGAATGTTGAAGCTCGCGGCGGGTATCGTTATTTTCTCACCTTCACAGATGATTTAAGCAGATATGGGTATATCTACTTAATGAAACATAAGTCTGAAACATTTGAAAAGTTCAAAGAATTTCAGAGTGAAGTTGAAAATCATTGTAACAAGAAAATAAAGTTTCTACGATCTGATCGTGGAGGAGAATATTTGAGTTATGAGTTTGGTCTACATTTTAAACAATGCGGAATAGTTTCGCAACTCACGCCACCCGGAACACCATAGCGTAATGGTGTGTTGGAACGTCGTAATTGTACTTTACTAGATATGGTGCGATCTATGATGTCTCTTACTGATTTACCGCTATCGTTTTGGGGTTATGCTTTAGAGACGACTGCATTCACGTTAAATAGGGCACCATCGAAATCCGTTGTGACGACGCCTTATGAATTGTGGTTTGGCAAGAAACCAAAGTTGTCGTTTCTTAAAGTTTGGGGCTGCGATGCTTATGTGAAAACGCTTCAACCTGATAAGCTCGAACCCAAATTGGAGAAATGTGTCTTCATAGGATACCCAAAGGAGACTGTTGGGTACACCTTCTATCATAGATCCGAAGGCAAGACATTCGTTTCTAAGAATGGATCCTTTCTAGAGAAGGAGTTTCTCTCGAAAGAAGTGAGTGGGAGGAAATTAGAACTTGATGAGGTAACCGTACCTGCTCCCTTATTGGAAACTAGTTCATCACATATACCGGTTCCTGTGACGTCGATACCAATTAGTGAGGAAGTTAATGATGATGATCATGGAACTTCAGATCAAGTTGTTACTGAACCTCGTAGGTCAACCAGAGTAAGATCTGCACCATAGTGGTATGGTAATCCTATTCTTGAGGTTATGTTACTAGACCATGACGAACCTACGAACTATGAAGAAGCGATGGTGAGCCCAGATTCCGCAAAATGGCTTGAGGCCATGAAATCTAAGATGGGATCCATGTATGAGAACAAAGTGTGGACTTTGGTTGACTTGCCCGATGATCGGCAAGCCATTGCGAATAAATGGATCTTCAAGAAGAAGACTGGCGCTGACGGTAATGTTACTGTCTATAAAGCTCGACTTGTTGCGAAAGGTTTTCAACAAGTTCAAGGGATTGACTACGATGAGACCTTCTCACCGTAGCGATGCTTAAGTTTGTCCGAATCATGTTAGCAATTGCCGCATTTTATGATTATGAAATTTGGCAAATGGATGTAAAAACTGCATTCCTGAATGGATTTCTGGAAGAAGAGTTGTATATGATGCAACCGGAAGGTTTTTTCGATCTAAAGGGAGCTAACAAAGTGTGCAAGCTCCAGCAATCCATTTATGGACTGGTGTAAGCCTCTCGGAGTTGGAATAAACGCTTTGATAGTGTGATCAAACCATTTGGTTTTGTACAGACTTTTGGAGAAGCCTGTATTTACAAGAAAGTGAGTGGGAGCTCTATAGGATTTCTGATATTATATGTGGATGACATATTGTTGATTGGAAATGATATAGGATTTCTGGATAGCATAAAGGCATACTTGAATAAGAGTTTTTCAATGAAGGACCTCGGTGAAGCTGTTTATATATTGGGCATCAAGATCTATAGAGATAGATCAAGATGCTTAATTGGACTTTCACAAAGCACATACCTTGACAAAGTTTTGAAGAAGTTCAAAATGGATCAAGCAAAGAAAGGGTTCTTGCCTGTGTTACAAGGTGTGGAGTTGAGTAAGACTCAATGACCGACCACTACAGAAGATAGAGAGAAGATGAAAGATGTTCCCTATGCTTCAGCCATAGGCTATATCATGTATGCAATGCTGTGTACCAGACCTGATGTGTGCCCTGCTATAAGTTTGGCAGGGAGGTACTAAAGTAATCCAAGAGTGGATCACTCGACAGCAGTCAAGAAAATCCTGAAATACTTGAAAAGGACTAAGGATATGTTTCTTGTTTATGGAGGTGACAAAGAGCTAGTCGTAAATGGTTACGTTGATGCAAGCTTTGACACTGATCCAGACGATTCTATATCGCAAACCAGATACGTGTTTACATTGAACGGTGGAGCTGTCAGTTGGTGAAGTTCTAAACAAAGCGTTGTGGCGGGATCTACGTGTGAAGCGGAGTACATAGTTGCTTCGGAAGCAACAAATGAAGGAGTCTGGATGAAGGAGTTCATATCCGATCTAGGTGTCATACCTAGTGCATCGGGTCCAATGAAAATATTTTGTGACAATACTGGTGCAATTGCCTTGGCGAAGGAATCCAGATTTCACAAGAAAACCAAGCACATCAAGAGACGCTTCAATTCCATCCGGGATTTAGTCCAGGTGGGAGACATAGAAATTTGCAAGATACATACGGATCTAAATGTTGCAGACCCGTTGACTAAGCCTCTTCCACGAGCAAAACATGATCAGCACCAAGGCTCCATGGGTGTTAGAATCATTATTGTGTAATCTAGATTATTGACTCTAGTGCAAGTGGGAGACTGAAGGAAATATGCCCTAGAGGCAATAATAAAGTTATTATTTATTTCCTTATATCATGATACATGTTTATTATTCATGCTAGAATTGTATTAACCGGAAACGTAATACTTGTGTGAATACATTGACAAACAGAGTGTCACTAGTATGCCTCTACTTAACTAGCTCGTTGATCAAAGATGGTTATGTTTCCTAGCCATAGACATGAGTTGTCATTTGATTAATGGGATCACATCATTAGGAGAATGATGTGATTGACTTGACCCATTCCGTTAGCTTAGCACTCGATCGTTTAGTATGTTGCTATTGCTTTCTTCATGACTTATACATGTTCCTATGACTATGAGATTATGCAACTCCCGTTTACCGGAGGAACACTTTGTGTGCTACCAAACGTCACAACATAACTGGGTGATTATAAAGGTGCTCTATAGGTGTCTCCGAAGATACTTGTTGGGTTGGCGTATTTCGAGATTAGGATTTGTCACTCCGATTGTCGGAGAGGTATCTCTGGGCCCACTCGGTAATGCACATCACTTAAGCCTTGCAAGAATTGCAACTAATGAGTTAGTTGCGGGATGATGTATTACGGAACGAGTAAAGAGACTTGCCAGTAATGAGATTGAACTAGGTATTGAGGTACCAACGATAGAATCTCGGGCAAGTAACATACCGATGACAAAGGGAACAACATATGTTGTTATGCGGTCTGACCGATAAAGATCTTCGTAGAATATGTGGGAGCCAATATGAGCATCCAGGTTCCGCTATTGGTTATTGACCGGAGACGTGTCTCGGTCATGTCTACATAGTTCTCGAACCCGTAGGGTCCGCACGCTTAAAGTTTCGGTGACAGTTATATTATGAGTTTATGAGTTTTGATGTACCGAAGGTTGTTCGGAGTCTCGGATGTGATCACAGACATGACGAGGAGTCTCAAAATGGTCAAGACATGAAGATTCATATATTGGATGACTATATTCGGACACCGGAATGGTTCCGGAGGTTATCGGATACATACCGGAGTACTGGGGGGTTACCGGAACCCCCCGGAGGCCATTGGGCCTCATGGGCCCAATTGGTGGAAGAGGAGAGGCGGCCAAGTGGCAGCCGTGCGCCCTTCCCCCCCAAGTCCGAATTGGACAAGGAGGGGGGCGCCCCCCTTTCCTTTCCCCCTCTCTCCTTCCCTCTCCTCTCCTAGTCCAACAAGGAAAATGGAGGGATTCCTACTCCCGGTGGGAGTAGAACTCTTCCTGGCGCGCCTCCTCCTGGCCGGCCGCACATCCCCCCTTTGCTCCTTTATATACGGGGGCTGGGGGCACCCTAGAGACACGACAATTGATCTGTTGATCTTTTAGCCGTGTGCGGTGCCCCTCTCCACCATAGTCCACCTCGATAATACTGCAGCGGTGCTTAGGCGAAGCCCTGCGTCGGTAGAACATCATCATCGTCACCACGCCATCGTGCTGACGGTACTCTCCCTCAACACTCGGCTGGATCGGAGTTCGGGGGACATCATTGGGCTGAACGTGTGCTGAACTCGGAGGTGTCGTACGTTCGGTACTTGATCGGTCGGATCGTGAAGACCTACGACTACATCAACCGCGTTGTGCTAACGCTTCCGCTTTCGGTCAACGAGGGTACGTGGACAACACTCTCCCCTCTCGTTGCTATGCATCACCATGATCTTGCGTGTGCGTAGGATTTTTTTTTGAAATTACTACGTTCCCCAACATTGTTGCGCTAACGGAGCTCACCAGATTTTCTGTTAAGTTTTGTGAGGCCTTAATATACCTTAGTTTCCAATAGGACCCCGCTGCCACGGGAGGGTAGGACAAAAGATGTCATGCAGGTTCTTTCCATAAGCATGTATGACTATTTACGGAATACATGCCTACATTATATTTATGAATTGGAGCTAGTGCCGTATCGCCCTAGGTTATGACTGTCACATGATGAATATCTAAGGTGAAGCACCCCCTCATGCATCTCAATGACTTGAGGTTGGTACACCACCTCCCGCAGATATGGGTCGATGACGTTCTTGAGGAACTTGTCCTTGGAGGAGCTTGAAGCAGCCATGGTAGATGGGATCTGACAGAATACATCAAGGAAAAGAGAACAGAGGATTTCTCCGCGATACGGTGATCAACAGGTTCGGGAAGTATATATAGATTTTTAATCTTGGAGAACAAGCATACGGAAGAAAAACGGAGTCCGGAAGGTGTCCCAGGTGGGCACAACCCACCTGCCTGGCGCGCCCTGGTGTCTTGTGCCCACCAGGGTACGCTTCCTAGAAGTTTCTTTATTTCCTAAATTCTTAAATATTCCAAAACTGATAAAAAATATTTTTGCGGATTTTTCAGAGTCCTTTTACTTACTGTATCACGTACCTCCTTATTTTCACGATTCTGGAGTGTTCCGGGAGGACTTTTTGATGTGTTCTTCCGGTGTCAAAGTTTGGATAATATTACTTTCGACATTAATTGGCATACCTGGGATATAACGCTTTATTCGTTGTCCATTGACAACCTTCGGGTTCGTACCTTCGGAATTATTTATTTTCATGGCTCCAGACCGATAAACTTCCTCGATGACATAGGGGCCTTCCCATTTTGAGAGGAGTTTTCCTGCAAATAATCTAAAATGAGAGTTTTACAAAAGAACATATTCCCCAACTTTAAACTCACGCTTTTGGATTCTTTTGTCATGCCATCTTTTAACCTTTTCTTTCAATAATTTCGCATTTTCATAAGCTTGGGTTCTCCATTCATCTAATGAGCTTATATCAAATAACCTCTTTTCCCCAACAAGTTTGAAATCATAATTGAGTTCTTTAATTGCCCAGTAAGCTTTATGTTCTATTTCAAGAGGCAAATGACAAGCCTTTCCATAGACCATTTTATAAGGAGACATAACCATAGGACTTTTATATGCTGTTCTATAATCCCAAAGTGCATCATCTAATTTCTTAGACCAATTCTTTATGGACCTATTGACAATCTTTTGCAAAATTAATTTTATTTCTCTACTGCTAAGTTCAACTTGACCACTAGATTGAGGATGATAAGGTGATGCAATTTTATGGTTAACATCATACTTGGCAAGCATTTTACGAAAAGCACCATTAATAAAGTGTGAACCACCATCAGTCATTAAATATCTAGGGACTCCAAACCTTGGGAAAATAACTTCCTTAAGCATTTTAATAGAGGTGTTGTGATCAACACTACTAGTTGGAATGGCTTCTACCCATTTAGTAACATAATCAACAGCAACCAAAATATGTTTATACCCATTAGAGCAAGGAAAAGGTCCCATGTAATCAAATCCCCAAACATCAAATGGTTCAACAACAAGTGAATAATTGATAGGCATTTCTTGAGCTTACCAATATTACCTATTCTTTGATATTCATCACAAGATGAGACGTACTTACGGGCATCCTTGAAGAGAGTAGGTGAGGGAGTCCTGGATTAGGGGGTATCCCGACAGCCGGACTATATCCTTTGGCCGGACTGTTGGACTATGAAGATACAAGATTGAAGACTTTGTCTCGTGTCCAGATGGGACTCTCCTTGGCGTGGAAGGCACGCTTGGCGATACGGATATGTAGATCTCCTTCCTTGTAACCGACTCTATGTAACCCTAGCCCCCTCCGGTGTCTATGTAAATCGGAGGGTTTAGTCCGTAGGACAACAACAATCATACCATAGGCTAGCTTCTAGGGTTTAGCCTCTACGATCTCGTGGTAGATCAACTCTTGTAATACTCATATCATGAAGATCAATCAAGCAGGAAGTAGGGTATTACCTCCATCGAGAGGGCCCGAACCTGGGTAAACATTGTGTCCCCCGCCTCCTGTTACCCTCCGCCTTAGATGCACAGTTCGGGACCCCCTACCCGAGATCCGCCGGTTTTGACACCGACATTGGTGCTTTCATTGAGAGTTCCACTGTGCCGTCACCTAAGGCGTGATGGCTCCCTCGATCATCGGTAACGATGCAGTCGAGGGTGAGGTCTTCCTCCCTGGACAGATCTTTGTATTCGGCGGCTTCACACTGTGGTCCAACTCGCTTGACCATCTGGAGAAGATCGAGAGCTATGCCCCTGGCCACCAGGTCAGGTTTGGAAACTTGAATTACACTGTCGACATCCACGGAGAATTGATCTTCGACGGATTCGAGCCCATGTCAGGTGCGCCGCGCGATCACGACGAGCATGATTTAGCTATGCCGTCGGACAGTGTTCAGAAGATCACACCTGCAACTACTCCGGCCCTCGATCCGGAGCAAATTGCGCCATCTGAGGATGGGTGGATAGACCCCGCCTTGGAGGCTGCACTCTCAGCGGCGATAGAGCCGAATACTGACTTTACCCCTCACGAGAGCTGTGCTGCCGAACCATTGGATTCGTCCCCGCCACAGTTCAACGCCCTGCGTCCGCACTCGTCAAATCCGATTGGGCACTGATCATGGAGTTTACCTCCACGGATATCGTTTAGCACTCACCCTTCGGCGATGTGCTAAATTCATTATAGTCTCTCTCCTTGTCAGGAGAATCTTGGCCGAACTATGTCCGGCTAGAACGGGATGCGGACAGCGAAGAAATTCGCGGCCCACCCACCACCCACTTAGTAGCCACTGTCGATGATTTAACCGACATGCTCGACTTCGACTCCAAAGACATCGACGGTATGGACGACGATGCAGGAGACGAACAGGAACTACCGCCCACAGGGCGCTGGACCTCCACTTCATCACATGACATATACATTGTGGACACACCCAAAGAAAACAATGACGAGGAAAGGAAAGAAGCAACAAAGAACAGCTCCATCGAGAAGCAAGCAAAGCATCGACGTAGGCGCCGCGCTAAACCCCGCCTCAGCAAAAATAGCGATAACAGCGAAAGAGAAAACAACACCCCGGTCGACTCCAGAGGAAATGACGACCACACTGACCCAGCGACAGAGTGCGATGAAGGCGCAAACGGCGAACATAGTACGGATCGGATGTCCGAACACGGCGACGCCGAGGATAAAACCCACCAACCTCCCTCCGAGGAGGAAAACAGTCCGGACGAAGATGCACATATCATCCCGGAAAAGCACTGGGAACAAGAGAACCTCCGCAGAAGGCTTATTGCCACAACGAGGAGTCTAAAGGAGCAGAAGCAAAGGCTTAAGGCCGCGCAGAATACGCTCAATAGTAGATGGAACAAAGTGCTTGACAACGAAGAAAAATATGGTGGTAGTTACCACACGAAGAGCTATCCAAAGCGCAAGCTATTGCCCGAATTCGACGACGAGGCCTCAGAGCCCACACAGCCGAAAAACAAATTGGCCAACCGATCGGATCAACCACCTCGTGGCCGAGATAGAGCGGCTAACAAGGCCGCACATAAGTCAACACACGATCTACATGAGGACTTGCGCCAAAAATCCAGTATGACAAGATCCTTCTATGGATCTAGGAAGCACGCTGTGGAAAAAAATCAACACAGGGTACCACAACCGTCCGAACGCCATGGTAAATCTAAATACAGGGGTGCCGCTCACCCCCTATGTTTCACCGATGAGGTGCTGGACCACGAATTTCCAAAAGGATTCAAACCAGTGAACATAGAGGCGTATGACGGGACCATAGACCCTGGGGTCTGGATTGAGGACTTTATCCTCCATATTCATATGGCCCGCGGAGACGATCTCCACGCCATTAAGTACTTGCCCCTCAAGCTCAAAGGACCAGCTCGGCACTGGCTGAAAAGCCTCCCCAAAAACTCAATTGGAAGTTGGGAGGAGCTTGAGGATGCTTTCCGGGCTAATTTTCAAGGGACTTATGTCCGACCTCCGGATGCAAACGATTTAGGTCATATAGTTCAACAGCCCGGAGAGTTAGCCCGAAAACTTTGGAACAGGTTCCTCACTAAGAAGAACCAAATCATCGACTGCCCGGACGCCAAAGCCTTAGCAACTTTCAAACACAGTGTTCGAGATGAATGGCTCGCCAGACACCTCGGCTAAGAAAAACCGAGAACAATGGCAGCCCTAACAAGCCTCATGACCCGCTTTTGCGCGGGCGAGGATAGCTGGTTAGCCCGCAGTAGCACCAACGACCCAAGCACATCCGAAGTCAGGGATGGAAATGGAAAACCACGATGCAGTAAAAGCAAGCGTCGAAATATAGAAGACAACCCAGACAATACGGCGGTAAACGCCGGATTCAGGGGCTCTCGACCAGGTCAAAGGAAGAAGCCTTCTAAAGGCTACAGAGATGGACTGTCCGGCCTAAACAAGATTCTAGACAAACTATGTCAGATTCGTGGCACCCCCGAAAAACCTGCAAATCACACCCACAAAGAATGCTGGGTCTTCAAGCAGGCCGGTAAGCTAAACGCCGAACACAAGGGGAGGAGGACACCAAGTGAAGACGAGGACGAGCCTCGCCAGCAAAGCACTGGGGGACAAAAAAAATTCCCACCAGAGGTTAAAATAGTAAACGTGGTACATGTGACGAAGAGGAGAAGCAAACCTGCACTCCGAGACACACACGCCCTAGAGCCCGTCACCACTATGTTCAACCCCTGGTTGGCCTGCCCGATCACTTTTGATCGCAGGGATCACCTGACAAGTATCCGGCACAAAGGATTGGCTGCCTTGGTGTTAGACCCAATAATAAATGGATACCATCTCACAAGAGTCCTCATGGACGGCGGCAGTAGTCTAAACCTGATATATCAGGACACAGTCTGCAAAATGGGGATGGACCCGACAAAGATCAGCCACAGTAATACTACCTTCAAGGGAGTAATACCAGGCCCAGAGGCCCGCTCCACGGGCTCTCTAATACTAGAAGTCGTATTCAGTTCACCCGACAATTACCGAAATGAAAAGTTACACTTCGACATCGCTCCATTCCGAAGAGGCTATCAAGCACTACTCGGACGAACAGCTTTCGCTCGTTTCAACGCTATACCGCATTACGCTTCTCTTAAGCTTAAGATGCCGGGCCCGCGCGGCACCATCATAGTTAATGGAAATATTAACCATTCCTTACGCTCGGAAGAACATGCGGCTGCTTTAACAGCCGAACACTAGACGGCCTCACCAACCAGAACAAATGACCGGTCGTTAAGACCACGGACACGGTTAGACGAGTCCAGCGCATCATTAGATATACTTAAGATTGGTTTGATGATTATACCCTTATAGACGGTACCAGCGGCTTCCCGCGTGTAAACATTGCTAGTTCGGCTCAACCTTAGTTATCTTAAATTTTAAATGGTTTATTTAGAATAACCAATTTTTTGCACGACAACCTTCAACTAAGTTCCTCTCTTTTAGAGATGACAATCGTGCTACACCCGTCCAGGATACGGCACAACGGAACACAGGCGCAGACGTGCAGCAGGGACCCGCTCAAAGGTTTATTTTTAGATTAAGACCCTGCGTAAACCTTTTTTACTGTCTCTTGTTGTTCACATCCTCCGGATTCTCAGTACAACCGGGAAGGATGCTGACGTTATTGGCACTTGGCCACGTCAGAATATTACACGTACCTGGACATTCGGGGTTCATTATCAAGGGCATTATTCAGCCCGGCATATGTTATAAAGACCGAATACCTTAGGGAGTGTTCCGCGTCGCGAGTTTGGCCTTATATGCATCAGCTCCGAATCATGTCTTTGGTCAAATGTTGGGTTTGCCTGGCTCCTGTGTTTTGCTACCTTACGTTTCGCTCTATCGGCTAAGGTGGCACCAGGAGAACTACTGCGATTGTCCCCTGGTTCATCCGGACGAGTACCTCAGTAGAGAAAGCTGAAAACTGACTGTCATGATAAAGCGCGACTGGTCAACCACTCGATGACTTAGCGGAATCTTCGGGATTCCTCCGCATTAAAAAAGGGCCGTTTCCCGGCCAGGCATGTACGCGCCCCATATTCGGACGAGCGCGGAGCCACCAGGGGCTATATAGTAGCCCCACCGTCAAACTCTTATGGCTAAGTGAAAGTGTTAAAGCACTATAGTCCGATTGCCTAGTTCGCTGCGCTATCACCTCCTTAATGGACCAAGACGTTGGATCAAGTGTGAACACGCGTCTTCTGCGAACACCCCCGCATTATATGCGTGGGGGCTGAAGCCGACGACTTCAAACTTTCAGGTTATATACATATATACATAAAAGGCCGCACATGAGGCATCATAATACTTTCAGGCACAAGTATAAACACAGCCTTTACAGCTCAATAAAACATTGTTTTCACAATGGGAATACATGTTATTAGAACATAATATTCTTCGAGCACTGAGCCTCTATTAAACGAGCACCTTCAAGGACTTCTTCAAAGTAGTGCTCGACAGCTATTCGGCCCACGGCCGAACCCTGGGTTGCAATAGCGGTGGCCTCCATCTCTGCCCAATATGTATTGACACGAGCAAGTGCCATCTGCGCACCCTCTATGCACGCCGACCTCTTCATAGCATCAATGCACGACACAACACCAAGGAATTGCTGCAACAAACTAAAATAACTGTTCGGCCTTGGACCTTCTGGCCACAGATGATCCACAACAGACCTCATGGAAAGCCCGGACAACCTATGGAGCTCGGCCCACTCGGCCATTGTCTCGTTCAACCGAAGTGGACGCGCTGGAGCATTGAATTGTGACCAAAACAACTTTTCTACTTCACGATCTTTTTGATCTTTGAAGTATTCGGCTGCGTCAGCAGCACTTGCTGCCAAATCCAGATACGCGTCTGCAGAACTCCATAGCCGATCAAGAGGAGCGTACATAGGATCTCCGAACTTCATCCGCAACATAAAGGGCTTCCCAGCCGTGATATCCCCGGCTTGGCCCAGCTCCTCCTTGTAAGTGCATCTAGTGCCACCCCTAGTTGGTTTTGGAGTATTGACGACAAATCTGGTTGAGGGACTAATGTGTTTGTGAGAATTGCAGGATAACACAGGTAGTAGTCCCTCCTTGATTCGGTTTACCTATCGGAGATGACCCCTAAAAATGTGTGAAGACATTGAAGACAATGGTGGTCTGTGAAGATATTCACATTGAAGACTATTACACGAGAAGACATTGAGTGAAGACTATGGAGTGCGAAGACTTAGTTGTTTCGTTGTTTCCTTTTCTTCTTTGTTGAGTCATACGAACCACCGCACTGTTAAGTGGGGTCCAAGTGAACAAAGTCAGAGTGACTGAAGTGATGCTCAAACCAAATCCTATGTCTTCGAGCAAAGACAATGAGAGCAAATCTTATCCTGTGTCGGATAAGTAAGCTTTACTTGTAGCCCAAGTCAAGTTGCCGCGCGTGTTTCAAATCTGACCGTTGCGACATGTGTCAGTTCCTTAGTGACCCAGGGTCATTTTGGACAAATCTGGTCAGGTTGCCCAGTGGCTATAAATAGCCCACCCCCTACACCATAAATTGGTGGCTGCTCAGAGTTAGTACACGGCTTTTGTCGCTTGAGAGCAACCCACCGCCGAAGCTTTTGAGAGAGAATCCTTGCGAGGACAAAGCCCAAACCACCCAGATCCCAAAGAGTGTTTGGCATCACTGAAGTCTTTCTGTCTGCGTGATCTGAAGACTTCTTACACTTGAGGACTGTGAATCCTCAGGCCGGTTAGCGTCGCGTTCTGAGCATCCAGGAGCCATTGTGGACTGCTGGTGAACGAAGTCTGTGAAGGTTCGGAAGTTTACCTTGAAGGCTTACCAGAGTAATTGGGCGAGGATTGTGTGTCCTTAGCTCAAGGGGAATAAGGTGCAGACGCGGTCTTTTGAGTTGAATCTCAGCCTCCCTAACCAGACGTATAGTTGTCACAAAAACTGGAACTGGTCAAACAAATCCCTGTCCTTCTGAAGCCACTGGTTCTATCTTTTACTTCTCTTTACTTACAGTTTGTCTTCGTGAAGTCATTGCCTGCTTGTATTATCTTTTTGACTTCACTGTGTGACTATCTGTTCTAATTGGCTTCATACTATCTTCCATCCTGATCTTTACTACCTAGCTGCTATTAGTCTTCATGCTTTCACTCCATTGAATACTTGACTATGGCTTGTCTAGTGTAGTCTACCTTCCGCTGCATTTGAATAGTGTTGTTCATATTGTCTGCCTTCGAAACTCCCATGTATTGAAGACTTTCATAAAAATCGCCTATTCACCCCCCCCCCTCTAGTCGATAACTAGCCCTTTCAATTGGTATCAGAGCAAGGTGCTCCCTTGTTCTGTGTGATTCGGTTTAACCATCTGGAGTTTAGCTATGTCGACTGCAGGGATAATCAAAGTCTCCGCATGCGTGCCCCATCTTCGATGGCTTGAATATCCTCTTTGGAAGAATAGGATGCGCATGCATCTTCAAGCCATTGATGTCGATCTATGGTATGTCATAAAGAACGGCGTTCCCAAGACTGGTGAAGGTGTCACCCCTGCTGATGTCAAGAAGTTCATTCAACTGGACTCTACTGCCAAAAACATCATCTGTGGTCACCTTACCAAAGGACAGTATGGCCGTGTGAGTGCTCTGGAAACGTCAAAGCTAGTCTGGGACTGGCTATCCAAGTTCAAGGAAGGCGTCTCAACTCAGCGAGACCAACGTATCAGTACTCTTCGCAACCTCTTCAACCGCTTCAAGAGACACGACAATGAGAATGTCCAGCTCACATTTGATAGCCTCACTGATATCACAAATGAGTTCCAAGCACTCGGCGCCACTGAGATCACAAAGCATGAGATAGTGAAGACACTACTAAGATCTCTTGACAGCTCATTTGACACCTTAGCCCTGATGATACAGGAACGCCTGATTTCAAGACTCTCGATCCGTATGACATACTTGAGAGGCTCAACACACATGAGTACCAGCTATCTGAGAAACGAGATATCTATGGCCCCAACTATGGCCGAACTCGAGCTTTGAAGGCAAAGGATGCTGCTTCCTCATCCAAGAAGAATCATTGTAGTTCGGTGATCCGAAGACATTGGAAAGGAGCTTGCTATGCTTGTGAAGAAGTTCCAGAAATTCACCAAGTAGAAAGGCTTCAGAAAGTCTTCACAATCCAGCTCAAGAAATGATGAAGCTTCTGCCTATGATCACAAGAAGAGAACCTGTCACAAGTGCAAGAAACCTGGTCATTACATCTCTGATTGTCCACAGTGGGACAATGATAAGAAGAAGAAGAAGAAGAGCAAAGAATATGATTCTGATGACAAGAAGAAGAAGAAATCCTCAAAGTCTTCTTCCAAGTATTCTTCCAGATCTTCATCACACAAGAAGAGCTCATCTGGCAAGGCCCGTGCTTTTTGTTGGCAAGGAGATGGATTCAGAAGAGGAGTCTGCTTCAGAGGAGGCGGAGGTGGAGTCTGAGGGGGAGTCTGACTCGGGTGTTGTGAGTCTGGCCCTAGCTACTGCCTATGTCACCAAGTCCATCTTCAACACCGAAGACAATGGCTCCGTCACCAACACTGATGATAATGACGAGGACGACTCGCCTCCCACCAACTGCTTCATGGCACGTGGTGCCAAGGTAAAATCACGCGATGCTTACTTTCAAACATCCAGTGAAGATGACTCTGATGGTGAGTCCAAACCCAGCTACAAAACACTTGCTAAAATTGCAACTGAACAATAGAAAGCTATGGAACATACTCAAAAACTGTTACACAAAAGCGATGACCTGTTGGATGCGGAAATGACCCGTTCTCAGTCCTTAGTTGATGACATAAAAAATCTTCATGCTAAGTACCAGGAACTTGAAAGTCGTCATGAAATGCTCACAACCACTCATGAAAAGCTCTCCTATTATTATCTTCAAAGGAAGCAAGAGCTTGAGAAATTGAGAGCAGCTCATGAAGATCTTCAAAAAGAGAATGAGTCACTTCGCGCTCAACAGATCAGTTCCGATCAGGAAGGATTTGAACCACCACGTATAAAATGCCTTGAGCGTGACAACGCTACCTCTGTTGCTGAATGTTCTACTGCTGCTACTGTTGCAATATCATCAACTGCTAATGTGGTAACTAACCCCTCTGCGGAGGATACCACTACTATTGCTGATGAAAATGCTAGGTTGAAGACATTGCTTGAAAGAGGGATGTACAAAAGTCTCAAAGGCCATCAGACACTGTGCGATGTCCTCAAAAAGCAGATTCTGAACCGAAACCCTAGGAAAGAGGGTGTTGGGTTCGAGAGGAAAATGAATGTTGATGGCTCCTATGGAAGCTTTGGCAGTACCCAAAACCACATGGGTTGCTGCAAAGGGGCCTTCAGTGGATCCATCCACCTTATCTGGCTTCACATGTGCTAACCCTATTATCATTGATGAATCCTTTGATGCAAACTATAATCTGTTTAAGAATCGAATGGTGAAGTGTTTGCCGGTATATTGGTACTAAGCTGCAGGAACGGGCCACCTATGAAGAAGATCTGGGTTCCCAAAATTGTCTTGAGAATCTTCCGTGAATGTCATCATGACACCACCAGGAAGAAGACAAATCCCAGACCAAAGGCTTCATATGACCCAAAGGCTTCATACAGACAGAGGACTCACCTGAGTCACCCTAACGCCAATGTTTTGCAGGGAAACCATACTCAGACTTATGAATATGAGCGTGTGTCTTCAAACCGCTATGTTCATAGAACTAAGAACTTTTTTGCTTATTCATATGAGTATCGTTCTTCTCCTGCAAGGCTATTTGCTAGGGCTCCAAAGCCAAAGTTCTCAGATGCTGCACTTAGACTCATTCCTTCTAAGCCACCCCTGAAGATGTGGGTGATTAAGAAGAATTAACTTTCTTTTGCAGGGAAAGGTCTCCAGCCGGAAATCAAAGGCGTCTGATGCTATTGCCGGGGACCTAAAACATCTTGTAGGGCGCAAGATCAAATGCCCAAATGGTCTTACTATGTATTTTGTTCCTGAATCGTTTGCCAAACATCCTATCAGTCCTAATCTTGATCTGAGCTTTGATAATCCTCTTGCTCATCAAATGTTTATGCTTCACAATACTCTTGGTGAAGCCTATCCCCCTAACTGCACTGTACGCTACGACACCTCGTGCTTCAGAATGGATTAAGGATAGCGGATGCACTAATCATATGACTAGTGATCGAAGTCTTCTCATGGAGTCAACCTTATGTCCATCAGACAAAAGTCACATCACATTTGCTGACACTGGTAAAAGCAAGGTATTGGGTCTAGGTGAGTTGCAATCTCAAAGATCAACACATGGATAAAGTGATGCTTGTTGAATCCCTTGGTTTCAACTTAATGTCTGTCTCAATGCTTTGTGACTTAAACATGATTGTGCTATTTGGAAAATATCGATGCCTTGTACTAATGGAATCTGACAAGTCTCTAGTCTTTGAAGGGTATCGAAAAGATGATCTATATATGGTAGATTTCTCAGCAGGACCACAGATGGCCGTATGTCTTCTAGCAAAGGCTTCAGAATGATGGCTCTGGCATCGAAGGCGTCAAGTTCAAGAAGGACCATCTGTGTGGCGCCTGCGAAGCTGGAAAGATGACTAGGGCCAATCATCCCTCGAAGACAATCATGACTACATCTCAACCCTTCGAGCTGCTTCACATGGATCTATTTGGCCTTACTCACTACTCTACTCTCAATGCTACTGCTTTCCTCTATGGCTCCGTAATTGTTGATGATTACTCTAGATATACTTGGGTACATATAATCCTCTACAATACTGAAGTGCAGGATGTCTTCAGACGCTTTGCCAATCGTGCCATGACGAACTATGGCGTCAAGATCAAGCACATCAGAAGCGACAACGGCACTGAGTTCAAGAACACTGGCCTCGACCTCTATCTGGATACACTTGGCATCACACATGAGTTCTCTGCTCCTTATACACCTCAGCAGAATGGCATCCCCGAGCGCAAGAACAGAACTCTCATTGAGATGGCCCGAACGATGCTTGATGAGTACAAGACTCCACAGAAGTTCTGGCCTAAAGCCATTGACACTGCTTGCCACATCATCAACCGCGTTTATCTTCACAAGCTTCTGAAGAAAACATCCTATGCTCCTAACTGGTAAGAAGCCAAATGTAAGCTACTTCAGAGTATTTGGTGCTAGGTGCTGGATCACGGATCCACATCACACTTCAAAATTTGCACCGAAAGCACATGAAGGTTTTATGCTTGGTTATGGAAAGGATTCGCACTCCTAGAGAGTCTTCAACCTCTTTCACTATAAAGTGGTTGAAACTGTGGATGTGCGGTTCGATGAAACTAACGGCTCGCAAAGAGAGAACCTTCCAAATGTGCTAGATGAAGTACCTCCAAGTGAATCTATCAAGCAGATGGGAATTGGAGATATCATACCCTCTGAAAATCAATCTGAAGAGGAGCTTGTCATTTCTGCACCTAGTCAACCTGAAGACAATGCTCAGTCTGAAGACATTCCCCCAAATGATGACATTGATCAGCAAGAGCAAAATCTTCGTCCTGCTCATCCTCGTGTTGCAAATGAAGTTCAGATTGAGAAGATAATTGACAGCTTGAATGCACCCAGTCCAGTCACTCGTTCAAAAGCAACTCAAAGGGCAACACAGCTAACCAACTTATGTTGGCATTTTGCATTTGTCTCAATCTCTGAACCCAAGAAAGTTGATGAAGCCTTCATGGAACCTGAATGGATTCATGCTATGCAAGAAGAGCTTCAACAATTCGAGCTGAATAATGTGTGGGAATTGGTCAAGCGTCCTGATCCTCGAAAGCACAATATCATTGGCACCAAATGGATATATCGCAACAAGCAAGATGAGCATGGTCAAGTTGTCAGAAACAAGGCTCGTCTCGTTGCACAAGGTTACACTCAAGTGGAAGGAATTGACTTCGATGAAACATTTGCTCCGGTGGCAAGACTTGAAGCCATTCACATACTGCTATCCTATGCAAATCATCACAACATTCTTCTGTATCAAATGGATGTGGAAAGTGCTTTTCTCAATGGAAAGATAGAAGAAGAAGTATATGTCGCACAACCTCCAGGCTTTGAAGATCCAAAACATCCTGATATGGTATACAAGCTCAACAAGGCACTGTATGGCCTCAAACAAGCCCCTCGTGCTTGGTATGACACACTCAAAGACTTCCTGAAGAGCAAAGGCTTCAAACCTGGTTCAATAGATCCTACACTCTTCACGAAGACATATGATGGTGAACTATTTGTGTGCCAAATCTATGTGGATGACATTATCTTCGGCTGCACCAACAAGAAATACAATGATGAATTTGGTCACATGATGCAAGAGCAATATCAAATATCCATGATGGGCGAGCTGAAGTTCTTTCTGGGTCTCCAAATCCGTCAACAACACAACGACATCTTCATATCTCAAGAAAAATACCTTAAAGATTGCCTGAAGAAGTTTGGAATGCAAGACTGCAAAGGATACACGACGCCAATGCCAACAAAAAGTCATCTGGGTCCCGACGACAATGGTAAAGAGTTCGATCACAAGGTATATCATTCCATGATTGGTTCTTTGCTTTACTTATGTGCATCTAGGCCATATATAATGCTTAGTGTTTGCATGTGTGCCCGATTCCAAGCAGCACCAAAGGAATCGCATCACTTAGCTGTGAAGCAAATTCTTCGATATTTGGCTTACACCCCAACACTAGGATTATGGTATCCAAAGGGCTCAGAGTTTGATCTAGTTGGATTCTCAGATGCTGATTATCTTTGGTGACAAGGTTGATCGCAAGTCCACATCGGGCACATGTCACTTTCGGGATGATCTCTTGTCTGTTGGTCTTCAAAGAAGCGTAACTGTATCTCTCTCATCGCTGAATCTGAATACATTGCTGCTGGATCTCTGTTGTGCTCAGCTCTCAAAGACTATGGTATCCATCTGAAGAATGTGCCTCTCTATTGCGACAACGAGAGTGCCATCAAGATTGCCAACAACCCAGTTCAGCACTCGAAGACAAAGCACATTGAAATTCGTCATCACTTTCTCAGAGATCATGTTATGAAGGAAGATATTGATATCATTCACGTCAAGACGGAAGAATAGTTGGCTGATATCTTCACAAAGCCCTTGGATGAGAAAAGGTTTTGCAAGTTGCGGTGTGAGCTAAATATCTTGGAATCCTCAAATGTCCTGTGAATGGACACACATCCTAACACTTATGCATTTTAATGACTTAGATGTGCAACACACGAAGTAATGTATATCTTCAATCAATGAAGACATAAACTCTAAGTGTGAATACATTGATGCAGAATTTGACTTCGGAGCGCCACGATAATTGTGCATCGTGTCTGGGTCTAATACTTCCTATACGGTGGGTAATGCCACCACAAACTTTTGTTTGAAGTGTTTCTATTGGCGTTATGTTTGAATAGTTCATCCTTGGCTTATATTCAAGTTTATCTTCAATTGGTTGATTTGGACTAGTACTATATATACTTATCTATGTTCTGTCCTCTACAACATTCACTTATAGCTATGACTTCGTGTTGAATCTTTTGAACTAAGTGAATGTGATCGGACCCTAACCTATCTATGCTTCTACCTCAACTCTATCTGTCCAAGTCATATGCATTCTATTCAAAACTGTCGATTGTCTTCACTGAGACCTTGTCAGATGAAGTCAGTCTGACAAACATTTATATCTGTTTTTAATGCTTTATCCTATTTGCCTAAAACCCGGAGAATTCGGAACGACCACCCCGACAATCCAGGCGAGCGTGGGAACATGGAACAACTCCCAAGGTGTTGCATGTTTGCCACGTGTCCGTCAGATGTGAACCGCCAGGGGCACCTGCGTAATTGCGTTGTGCCGTCTCTGTCCTTATAAATACCCGTCACGTCTCGGTAAAAAATTCTTCTTCCTCCTCGCCACCTCTCGCAAACCCTAGTGCCTCCGCTAGCTCTCGACGACACCGACAACGAAGCGCTTAGCTGCCGCGACTTCTTCGACGCCGTCCTCGCGCCGGCCGCGGACCTCGTCCTCTCCACCATCGCCGTAGGTGTCTTCCGTCACCAAGTTAGGGCACGGGAGATCGAACTGCTCGGCCTCTTCCTTCGCTCCGCCTAGCAGTTCTTCTGTCGGCGTTCTGGGAATGGGGGTTCCCAGACTTGCCTGCCTGCGGCCTGCGGCATGGCTCAAAGGGGGGCCCATCACGCCCATCTTCATCAACACAAGCTCAAGACCCTCGCGAGGGGCCAAGCCTCATGGGCGGACGACAGGAGCTTCCTCGGGCATGGCCTCGTCAGCTGGCTCATGAGGAGGGGAGAGATCAAGGCGGGGTACCTCACGAGGTGCCCATGACGCAAGCCATGATGACCAAGGGCGCCGGTGGGCGCCACTCGCAGAGTGTCCTCCTTTCCTCTTTGGTGCAAAGGGAGCAAGCGCGGCGAGAGCATCAAGCAAAGGCGTCCATTTCGGTGCAACAAGACCAAGAACCGTCCAACGGCAGGAAGGAAGTCATTGTGGAGCCCAAGCCGGCGTCACCACCAGAGCCTTTGACAGGCAAGAACCAACTTTAGTCAGGATAAATGTACCAGATGTTCCCCTTCAAAATGGCCAATTGTTGGCGCCCTTCCCGCTCAATATTTGGGAAGAGGCCCAGGGCCTTTGCCTATATAAGTAGGGCTAGCCACCATAGTAGAGGCATCGAATCAATAGCTGGATCCTAGAGAGAGAGAAGGCGACTGAGCTCCCCAAGCAGTTCATCGCCTCGGCCAAGAACAAACCCTCGCGAGACTGTTCTTCCTTGTATTGTTCATCACCATCAGCCCAAGAGGCAATCCACCACACCACAAACTAGAGTAGGGTATTACACCCCAACGATGGCCCGAACTAGTATAAACCTTGTGTCTCTTGTGTTGTTCCTTTCATAGTTTAGATCCTAGCGAGGCGGCGGGGTGCAGGTAGGTAGAGGGCGAGATTCCGCGCGCACCCCAGTGTTCGAACCTCAAGGGTCTGCCGGAACCCGAAATCCGACATTTGCGCGCCGGTAGGTGCGCCAGAGTTCTTCCGCCACCGCCGCTGACCCGCCTCGCGATGAGCAGCGCGCCGCCCGCCCGGCCGCCCGGGCCAGCCTGGGGGCGGGGCTCGAGCCCTGGCCCGGCCTGGCAACGGGTGCGGTGGCCGGACAAGTTCAAGCTGACGCCACCGCCGCGCTACAACGGCGCGACCGATCCGATGGTCTTCCTGCTGGCGTACGAGGAGGCCGTCCTTGAAGCTGGGGGTGACGACAGGGTCATGGCCAACTGGCTTCCCATGGCCCTCACGGGTGCCCCGCGTGCGTGGCTGCTCCACCTTCCGGCGGCCTCCGTGGCCTCTTGGGAAGAGTTCTGCGGCCTCTTCTCACCCATCAAGGTGCGCCGGCGCCCCCGGTCGTCGCGGCCCTCCTGGGCGGCTCGCGGGCGCCGCCCTCAAGTCACCACGCTGCCGTTCGCTCGCCAGGTCGGCGCCCGCCTCTGGCTGGCTGGGAGCCCCCAGACCGGTCGGCGCCCAAGACCAGCTCGACCTTCAGCTCGGAGGACCACCCCTCCAACTCAGCCTGCTCGGGTGCGGTCCCCATGCTGTGCACCCCCACCATCTGCCAGGTGGCCGTCACCAGGACTCTCATCGACGGTGGCGCGGGCCTCAACGTGCTCTCAGTTGAGGCCTTCAACCTCCTCTGCATACCCCGAGAGCGGCTGCAGCCCAGCCGACCCTTCTCCAGCGTCGGGGGCGGGTCATCCAGCTCCTTGGGATAGATCCGGCTCCCGGTAACTTTTGGCACCTACGACAACTTCCGCACGGAGCTGGTCGACTTCGACATCGCCCCCATCGGCCTCCCCTACAACGCCATCCTCGGCTACCCAGAGCTGGCCCAGTTCATGGCTGCGACTCACCCGACGTACAACCTCATGAAGATGCCCGGGAGCAACGGCGTCCTCTCCGTGCCCGGGGACACCGGAGATGCGCTGCGCGTGCTCAAGCTCGCCTTCAAGACGGCGGCGCCAGTGCAGCCCGCCGACGCGGGGACCCCTGAGCCCAAGGGGGCTGCACCAACCAAGAAGAAACAGTTGTTCACTCAAGACAAGGCAGAGATCAAGCAAATACCCGTCGACGAGGACGGGTCCACTGACGCCACTTTCACCATAGGCACCAACCTCGAGCCCGAGCAGGAGGAGGCCCTGGTCAAGTTCCTGCGCACAAACAAGAAGGTATTCGCCTGGGAGCCCGATCAGTTGGCAGGGATCCCTAGGGGCGTAATCGAGCATCACCTCCACGTGTGCCCCAACGTACGCCCCGTGAAGCAGAAAGCGAGGCGGCAGTCCACTGAAAAGCAAGCCTTCATCGTCCAGGAGACCCGCAAGCTAGAAGCCGCCGGGGTCATTCGCGAGGTCCGGTATCCGGATTGGTTGGCCAATCCTGTCGTTGTACCAAAGAAGGGAGGGAAGGAGCGCATGTGTGTCGACTTCACCAACCTCAACAAGGCATGCCCACAAGATCCGTTCCCGCTCCCTCGCATCGACCAGATCGTCGATTCCACCACTGAGTGCGACCTGTTATGCTTCTTGGATGCCTTCTCCGGGTATCACCAGATCAAGATGGCGGTAGAAGACGTGGAAAAGACGGCTTTCCTGACCCCGCGTGGGGTGTACTACTACACGTGCATGCCGTTCGGGCTGCGCAACGTAGGGGCGACCTTCCAGCGGCTGATGCACATCACCTTGGGTCCGCAGCTCGGGAAGAATGTTGAGGCTTATGTCGATGACATTGAGGTGAAGTCTCGGGAGGCCAGAACCCTGATACAAGACTTGGAGGAAACCTTCGCGAGCCTCGACGGAGTGAACCTACGGCTCAACCCGGAGAAGTGTGTGTTTGGAGTCCCCTCGGGCAAGCTCCTGGGCTTCCTCGTATCCCATCGAGGCATCGAGGCTAACCCAGAAAAGGTCAAGGCGGTCGAGGACATGAGCTCGCCAAAGACCCTCAGGGAAATGCAGAAGCTCACTGGGCGCGTGACTGCGCTAGGGCGCTTCATCTCCAAGTTAGGGGAACGAGCGCTGCCTTTCTTCCAGCTAATGAAAAGGAAGGGACCCTTTGAATGGACTGAAGAGGCCGACAAGGCGTTTCAAGATCTCAAGAGGTACCTGACCAGCCCTCCGGTCATGGTGGCCCCACGCCCGCAGGAACCCCTGGTGCTCTACCTCGCCGCCACTCCCTACTCTGCCAGCGCAGCTCTGGTGGCGGTTAGGGAAGAGCGTCAAACCAAGACCACAGCAGCAGCCAGTGTCAAGGCGGCAGAACAAGGAAGGCCCACAGAAACCACTACATGGCCGAGAAGGATCAGCCGCCAGGGAGCGACTGGGACGGAAGAGGTCCCTCCCAGACTACCAGCTGGAGGCTCCATCGCCTCAGAGGCGCCAAGGTCCCAGAGGGCGCCAATGCTTGGCGCCCAAACCTCGTTGAGCACCCAAGATACTTGCCAAGACGGTGTTGCGGGATGCAAGGCGCTGTACCCCATGCCCCGTAAGCTCCTCCTCGCTTATTGGTGGCCTCGCAAGCTGCGGCACTATTTTCGTGGCCACCCCATCAAGGTCGCCTCAGCATACCCCTTGGAAAGGGTGCTCAGAGCCCTAACTCAGCCGGAAGTGTCGAGTGGAACATTGAACTGCAAGCGTTTCAGCTCGAATTCAGCACACCAGAGTCATCAAGGGGGCCGCTTTGGCGGATTTCGTGGCAGAATGGACGGAAGCACCGGGCCTCAAGGCCGACGAAGATCGGTCCCTCTCCCCGGGAAGCGAAGCACAAGAAGGCTGGGTCATGCACTTCGATGGGGCGTTCTCCAGACATGGCGTTGGGGCTGGGGCGGTGCTCATATCTCCCACTCAGGACAAGCTCTACTACGCTGTGCAGCTCTGTTTCCAGCAAGGTGAAAAGGTCTCCAACAACATAGCGGAGTATGAAGGTCTAATAGCGGGCTTGAAGGCTGCGGCTGCCCTAGGGGTGAAGCGCCTTACCATCAAGGGCGATTCGCAGCTCCTCGTCAATTTCTCCAACAAGGTGTACGAGCCGAAAGATGAGCACATGGAAGCCTACCTTGCGGAGGTCCGCAGGATGGAGAAGCAGTTCTGGGGGTTGGAGTTGCAGCATGTGCCCCGCGGCACCAATCAGGAGGCCGACGACATCACCAAACGGGCACCCAGGCGGTTGCCTCAGGAGCCTGGCGTGTTCGAGGAGTGGCTCTTCAAGCCCTCGGCCATGCCAGCACTATCAAGCACGGCACATCCTCGGGAGGAGCTTCCGCAGCCACCTGCCTCAGGAGCCCCGGTCTGTGGCCCGACCTCAGGAGCGCGCCTGCTCCTGACGATGGAGCCTCAGGAGGGGTGCTGGATCACGGAGCTCTGGAGTTACTTAACGCAAGGGACCCTGCTGGAGAAGGAGGAGGAAGCGGAGCGTGTGGCACAGCAAGCCACAGCGTACTGCATCAGGGATGGAGAGCTCTATCGGAGGCGACCGAATGATGTGTCGCTAGGCTGCATCCCCAGGGAGCAAGGGAAAGAACTGCTGGCGGATATACATGGTGGAGACTGTGGGCATCACTCGTCTTCACGAACCCTTGTGGGCAAGGCATTCCGGAGCGTTTTCTATTGGCCTACTGCACTCAACGACGCCGTCGAACTAGTGAAGGCTTGCGAAGCCTGCCAATTCCATGCTAAGCAAATCCATCAGCCAGCAGGAGGTCTGCAAACTATACCCCTCTCGTGGCCATTCGCAGTCTGGGGGCTGGATATCCTGGACCCTTTTCCTCGAGCGCCAGGGGGATATCGCTACCTCTACGTCGCCGTGGACAAGTTCACCAAGTGGGCTGAAGTGGAAGCCGTCCGCACCATCCCCGCAGGTTCTATGGTCAAGTTCGTCAAGGGCATCGTGAGCCGGTTCGGGGTACCGAACCGCATCATCACCGAAAACGGTTCGCAGTTCACTAGTAAACTCTTCAAAACATAGAGTGCTAACCTGGGAACGCAGATATGCTACGCTTCGGTGGCGCACCCCCAGAGCAACGGCCAAGCCGAGCGGGCCAACGCAGAGGTCCTGAGGGGCCTCAAAACCAGGACATTCAACAAGAAACTGGAGGCCTGCGACAGAGGTTGGTACGACGAGCCTTAGTCCGTGCTGTGGTCCATCCGCACGACCGCGACCAAGCCAACCGGAGAGACCCCGTTCTTCCTGGTCTACGGGGCCGAAGCGGTCCTCCCTCACGAGGTCAAACGTCGCTCCGCACGGGTCCTGGCGTTCGACGAGGCGCGGCAGGACGCCATGCGGGGGACGGACCTCGTACCGGGGGAGGAGCGTCATCGAGAAGCTGCGTTGCGAGCGGCGAGGTACCAGCAAACACTGCGACGATACCACTGCCGCAACATCCGCCCCAGGACTCTTGAGGTAGGGGACCTCGTGCTGAGGCGGGTTCTCTCCAGGGAGGGGCTGCATAACCTCTCTCCCATGTGGGAGGGCCGATTCAAGGTTGTTAATGTTTCCAGGCCCGGCTACGCGCGCTTGGAGACTCAGGAGGGGGTGCCAGTCTAGAACGCGTGGAACATCCAGCACCTCCGGAGGTTTTACCCCTGAAAAGGCCCAGAGCCTGTGAAGAAGGCGAATGCCTGTGAAGCCATCTTTTTGGAAAAGGCCCAGAGCCTGTGAAGAAGGCGAATGCCTGTGAAGCCATCTTTCTGGAAAAGGCCCAGAGCCTGTGAAGAAGGCGAATTCCTGTGAAGCTATCCTTTGGGAAAAGGCCCAGAGCCTGTGAAGAAGGCGAATGCATGTGAAGCTATCCTTTGGGAAAAGGCCCAGAGCCTGTGAAGAAGGCGAATGCCTGTGAAGCTATCCTTTGGCAAAAGGCCCAGAGCCTGTGAAGAGGGCCAATGCCTGTGAAGCTATCCTTTGGGAGAGGACCCAGAGCCTGTGAAGAGGGCCAATGCCTGTGAAGCTTGCTCCCCCCAAGAAAGGCCCGGAGCCTGTGAAGAAGGCCAACGCCTGTGAAGCTCGCCGCCCGTGACACTCTCACGTAATAATGAGTTGGGGCTGTACACGCCCCGGAGTCTCAGGAGCGCCGGCCTCAGGCCCTAGGGATCCCTCCCACGCCCAGTGGCAGCACTTAGCTCCGCTGGTGAGAAGACGTCGAAGACTAGATTAGGTGCCGGACGCGGCTTTTCCATTTGCTTTCCGCAGTTGGCTTGTTCAATCTCATTTGAAGTTTTATCGAAGCTGTTTTCGTTTTGATTTGAGGCTCTTCGACCTTTCGCCATCTTACCTCGATTTCTCTCGCGCAAGGTCTCGCAAGGGGGGCAGCTTGAGCGCCCCCGCAAGTGTTTTTCTGCCCTTATCATTCGAGGTTTTCCCTGCCCGGTCCACTACAGGAGCACCCCTCCAGTCCATGCCCCACGGGCACCACGACACGAACACAGGACCTGGGTCAGTCGCCTCCACCGCTGAGGCCGGGACCTACCTCTCCAGACTAACCTTCGCAGGACATGAAGCGTTCGGTGAGGCCTCGGCCTCGGGAAGCGAGGGCCACGACGGGCGCCCCCGAGCTAAGTAATTTCTACGCGCGGGCTTGTATCACAAAGGCAATGATACTGAGATAGCAGAAACAGTATGATAATTAACAGCAATAGTCCAAGCACACCCACGCTGGGCCCTACCCCACTGTCTTTTTGCGCAGGAAAAGGAAAAAGAACAAAACAGGCGCGGCTCGCCTGACACCAACTTGTGGGAGAGACTCGGACTGCCTCCAGAGCTCAGGCGGACTCTCTCTTGCGCTTCACCGGGGCGAGACGGCGGGCGGACCCGCTACCTCCATCCAGGCGGGCGCGACAGCGCGGAGGCTGGTCGCGGCCACCGCTGGAGGAGCCGCTGCCCGAAGAAGAGTCGTCAAAGCTTGACGAGCCCCGAGCGTCACCAACCGCGCGCGCTGTCGTCTTCATCGTCGCTGGGGCTGGACCCGTGGTCGCGGTCGTTGTTCTCAGGGCAGCACCCAGCGCAGCGACCATCTTCCCCGAACACCCTCACATAGAGGGTGGCATCGCCGTCGAACTTAAAGTGCAGGGTGCACCGCCGGCTCAGACCGCGCGCGCGGGCAAACGTTTGCCAGCCGCGGGTCAAGGCCAGGCTCCCGGCGGCAGAGACCTCCAGCGATGCCCAGGAGGCCCGGCTGCAGCAACCATCCGCCTGAAGCCAGAGGCCGCCCAGGGCACCAGCCGGAAGCTCGCCTAGGAGGAAGCGAGGAAGCTGGAGCCGGGTGCCGGTCGGCTCCGTTGACCACACCACGAACTCTGGCAGCACCTCTGCCGAGTGGAAGCGCGGCCCATGGGGTCGCACGGCTGCGTTCTCGCAGCGGCCTGCTACCCGCCACCGCGCAGGAGATCACCTCCATGACCGCGAGGAGCCACCACGGGAGCCACATGGTGTTTGCGAGGACGGCCTCGACCGCGCTTGGGCGGGGGAGAGTCAGGCTCCGCCTGGCGAGCCTTCTCCTTCTCCGCGGCTGAGAACCTCTTCGGCGGAGCCATGGAGAAGAATAAGAAGCAAGAGGAAACAGACTAGAGGAGCGCTCACCGTTTCGTACTTAAAGCCAGAGGAGGCCAACCGCCAGCCTCCACGATCGCAGGTAATCATAACCCGCTTTGCATGCAGGGACTCGTCAAATCGTGCAGTTGCCGAGGCGTCATGAGGAAGTCGAGACGCCCACGTCCAATCAACCGCCACGCGGCGCCCAAGGCCGCAGGCTGTTAGGGCCCATGGCGCAGCGCTTGCCCTTCGCCTCTCGCCGCCAAGTCCGGGCGCGCTTGGGCCCGGGCTACTGTCGGCGCTCGGGAACGGGGTCCACAGACTTGCTCGCCTGCGCCTGCGGCGTGGCTCAAAGGGGGCCCATCACGCCCATCTTCATCAACACAAGCTCAAGACCCTTGTGAGGGGCCAAGCCTCATGAGGCGGACGACAGGAGCTTCTCGTGCACGGCCTCGTCAGCTGGCTCGCGAGGAGGCGGAGAGATCAAGGCAGAGTACCTCACGAGGTGCCCATGACGCAAGCCATGACGACCAAGGGCGCCAGGCGGGCGCCAACCCGCGTAGTATCCTCCTTTCCTCTTTGGTGCAAAGGGAGCAAGCGCAGCGAGAGCATCAAGCAAAGGCGCCCATTTCGTGCAACAAGACCAAGACCCGCCCAACGGCAGGAAGGATGTCATTGTGGAGCCCAAGCCAAGGCCACCACCAGAGCCTTTGACAAAGCGAGGACCAACTTTAGTCAGGATAAGTGTACCAGATGTTCCCCTTCAAAATGGCCAATTGTTGGCGCCCTTCCCGCTCAATATTTGGGAAGAGGCCCAGGGCCTTTGCCTATATAAGTAGGGCTAGCCACCATAGTAGAGGCATCGAATCAATACTGGATCCTAGAGAGAGAGAGAGAGAAGGCGACTGAGCTCCCCCAAGCAGTTCATCGCCCCGGCCAAGAACAGACCCTCGCGAGGCTGTTCTTCCTTGTATTGTTCATCACCATCAGTCCAAGAGGCAATCCACCACACCACAAACTAGAGTAGGGTATTACACCCCAACGGTGGCCTGAACTAATATAAACCTTGTGTCTCTTGTGTTGTTCCTTTCATAGTTTAGATCCTAGCGAGGCGGCGGGGTGCAGGTAGGTAGAGGGCGAGATTCCGCGCGCACCCCAGTGTTCGAACCTCAAGGGTTTGCCGGAACCCGAAATCCGACATCTTCGTGTGGTAAATAAATCTTACTTTTTACCGTCTTTTCGATCTGATAGATTCATCCGTCTTCACCAAAAGTGGTTTCTAGATCTCCAAACTTGAATCTATCTCATTCTGCATCTCATATTCTGCCTAGTCTATTCACTTATGCTTCTTTACAAGTTAGATTCCTCACTTGTACTTATTCTTGGATTTGTACAACTCTGGAACCAACTCTCATCAAATAAGTGAATGTCTTTGCATTATGAGGTCAATGTCTTCAAACTGATTTATCTTCAAATTCTTCTGAGAATGCATATGACCTCTTCCCCTTCCCTCACACCTCTAATGCTGTCACAGGTACATGTCTGTGGGAGAATCCCTTGGTTCTGATAGTCTGCATTTGTTTGCAGAATTCTTGCAGAGTCACATCAATTCACCTGAATCCATTTCTTGTCTGTCCAGCCGTCTGAAGCCATTGCATGTACTGAAGCCCTTCAGTTTACACTTCATGGAAACTGAGAAGTCAACACGAAAGGGAGGTAGACAGCGCCGTAGTAACACTTCCAAGGATTTTCCTCCAGATTTGCACGAGCTGTACAAAACAGACCATGAGGAAACCTATACCGGCCACAAGAATCGAATCCAGTGGATTCGAAGATATTGGGCAGAGGAATGGTTCAAATACCGCTTTGTCATTGAAGAATATGCAGAGAAGAATGCCATCAAGGGACCCTGGGGAGATTGTGTACAAAAATCTTCAACCCTAGTTCCTTCCTGAAGCCATCCAACGAGAATTCTATCCGTGCATGATTCGCGGACCGCAGCCAGAGAACACCGATCCTTCTTCTCTGCTGTGGTGCCATGAGGACCATCTATAAAAGCGCAACTACCAGTTCGCCAAAGACTCAGCTGCGAAGAACAAGAAGGCTCTAGGGCTTGACTTCAACCCTGGTCCTTCCTCACCTCAGGACGATGGCACCCGTGAAGCCAATGAGAACAGGATCGGCCCCTTCTACAACCGTGCTGGCCTCATCACCCACATTGCTGTCCAAGGTGCCAAAGTGGATCATTCTGATGATGGTGCTGACACTGATGAAGCTCCAGCTCCTGTTCCAAATCCGCGGAAGGAAAAGAAGACTAAAGCTTCAAAGTCATCCGCTGCTCCAAAAGCTTCACGAGTGAAGCCATTGGCAACTGCCCCTCCTGCCCCCAGTAACACCTCTGAAGATCTCTCTCGCATCTCCAAGAAGCGTGAGAAGCCACAGAAGAAACCTGTTCAGCGACACAGTCAAGCACTGACACCTGCTGTTGTTCTCGAGCAGTTGATCAAGAGCAAGCAAGAGGCGGAAATCTTCAATGATCTGCCCCTCTTTGATGTGAACATCTTGCACAATTTCATTGATGAATGGTTCGGCAATCAAGATATCAGCTTTGATAATCTTCAACTCCCTATTGGCATCAGCGTCTCCTTTCAAGGCGCCATTGCTCCTGAGCTGGCTCTGGCTCAGCGAATTGTTGAACTAAAACACAAGATTGATTTTGAGAAGGAACAGTTCAAGAAGCATATGGCCAAGCTGAGTGTGGCTAATGTCCAGAAATTCAAGGTGATGCTCAATGACCTCAAGGAGGCATTTCGAAAGAAAAGTGGGGAAGCCAAAGGATCAAGAGAGCGCATGAAAACTCTAGCTGCAAAGTGTGTTCATGCTTACAATGAAGCTGAAAAGCGCAAGGCTCTTGGGCATCCTGGCATTGACCCCAAGATGGCTGCCAAGCAGAAGAAGAAGCATACTGTGGCCTGCATCAAGCTCCACGGCAGGAAGAATCTCACATTGTCTTCCCAGCCAATGACACAGCTCAAGCCTAAGGTCTCCACAAAGGGCTTCAGATCAAGAGAAACCAATGCAGCTGAAGTCGAAGCCGTAAAGTGCAAAATCAAGCGCACTCACCGATGATGCACCACCCCCAAGAAGAGAAAAACCAAGAAGAGAGATCGGGCTGCTCCCACAGAGCCCCTTATAGTTGAACCCATTGCTTTCGCTCACCCTGACCCTGACCATGACAATCAAGAGCGTCGGTTGATAGCCATGAGTCTGCTTCCACAGAGGCTCCTGAGGCTCAAGAAGTTCCAGTCGTTGACCCCATCGCGATTGAAGACATTGGTCCTCACGGCAATGTAGAAGATGATGAAGTCCTTCCTCAAATTGAGCGCCCAACGGTATCATTGCCTATTCTCACGAACAGCAAGCTCATTAGCATTGGTCGTCCTTTGACGCCAATCTCTCAAGATGCCTCGTGAGCTGATCGTCCCCAACCAGCAACTCCATGTCAAGATTCACCAAGCACTCCCTGTCCTCCACCAGTGCAAGCCACCAGTCCGTTGGTGAATGATGATAATTACATGGAGACAACACCTTCGCCAAAGGCGTCGCCCGTGTTTCTACGGCTTCGCAAAGGTCTCAAGCCCTCTATCTCCATGACCACCATCACAGAAGGAGACTCAAACCAGACTAGCTCAGTGGAACGTCAAGTGTTCCCTGAAGATAATCCTTCTGTGACGGTTCCCTCGTCTGAAGCAAATGTTGTTGAAGACAATCCGCTGCATCACCAAGAAAACAAGAAGAAGAGCATGTTGCTACTCCCCCTACCACCCAAGAAGTTGTTCTCGAGGAGAACGTATCTGTGCCCGACCCTCCAGCTCCTCAAGTGGAGGTTGATAATCCTGAGGCGGCCACCAACAACACCTCTCAAGCCAATGACGTTGTCATGGCTGAAGACAATGTGGCGCCTACAAGAACACTATGCTTGAAGCCACTGCTGCTCCTACAACGAATGTGCAGCCTGATGCCTCTGCCGATGCCATCGCTCCTGCTCCGCCACCAAGGCCCCACACCATTGAGCATGCACTCTACCAAGGCGAAGCTTGTTCTGTCGATGGCCCATTCTCGTCCCTCCGCCGCTCCTCGACCACAATTTGACTATCATGTGGAGCATGTGCCTCGTGTTCGTAAGGCAAAACCAAGGCTGCCAAGGTTCCCAGGAACTGCATCGGCACCAGGCTCATTCAATGTCAACGGCTTCATTGCACACAACACCTTCTTCGATACTGGAAAGAACCCATATTCCAAGCCAAGAATGTCATCAGATCGGTTCTGGAGCTATCAACAGCGCAACTACTACTCCTGTATTCTATACAATAAGGATCGCATATTTCCTCATATGCGTCTGGACACTGAAGCCATTGCTGGTCTGCCCTGCCTAGAAGAAGCCCTAGATTGCTTTCGTGATGCTGGCCTTCTGCAGTTTGTCACCGACAAGGAACATTGGAATGAAGAGCTTCTCCTGCAATTCTATGCAACCCTCCACATTTGCGTCTACAACAGGGATACAACGACATGGGTCCTTGAGTGGACGACGGGCAACGTTCATCATGAAGCCAAAGCCTTTTGATGTTATTGAGCTTACCGGCCTCTCCACTCCAGGCGAACTGTATGAACCTGGTTGTGAGCTTCATCGTGATGCATTGGAGAGCCTCTTCCAGAAGCCAGAGCCCAACATGAGCCAGATGCTTAGTATGATGAATCCACTGCCCCAGGATGCTGAGTATCCCAAGGAATTCCTTGTTGAAGATATAGAGTATCTGCCCCGCACTATCTATCATATCATTAGGCGAACTCTATGGCCCATCAAAGGGCATTCCTCCTCAGCAAAGCTTGAAGTTGCAATGAAGACATTGGTCTTCAACATTCTAAATGGCAAAAGCTTCAATGCTCAAGATTTCTTCATTCGACAGTTTGCTGCATCTGGGTCTGACATTTTTGGTCTGAAATTCTATGCTCCTTGGATTATGCGTCTAATCAAGCTCCACTCTGCCATTGACTATCAGCCCTCTGCTTGTAACCATCTCATATTTTTACCAGAGGTTGTTATGTTCATTGAAGCCATTTACCCAGAGCCTGCCAAGGAAGCACTATATCTTCACCATATAGATCGTCAAAGCTTTTCCCAGCATGTTGAAAGTGTTCAGGTTGCTTTCGTGCTTATCGACCGCCGGTAACACTCGTCGGCACGCACCGAAGCCATCGAAGCACTATTGCTCCAAGGCCCTCGGAGCGCCTCGTGCTCAATGACCGAGAGCTTCGTGGCCTTGCATCAAAAGCATGACAAGCATCACTACTGGATGAAGCGTCAAATGCAAACCTCTTAGAGGATGTCAATCGCATTCGCAATCTTGCCACCAAGAATGCCTTTGTCACCCATGAAACCTGTCGGAGGTCTTGGAAGAGTCTGACATTGCTAAGTGCTGAAGCTGATCTTCAAGACGATGGCTTCACTGAGAGATTCAAGTTCGAGTCCACTCCTCCCAGGAATGTTGTCTAACGTCGAATCCCGTCTCTTGAAGACTCAGAGTACTCCTCCTCCGCAGCAATTGTGAATGCCAGAGTCTTGGATGATGCAGATGATGCTACCTCACCACCTCCACCCTCAGCGCGTGTCGACACTGCACCAAGTTCTTCTGCACCACCAAACCTCAACGACGACCCTACTGCTTCACCTACTCCTCATGGTAACGAGTAGAGCCTATGTCTTCAAACCTTTTTGGTCCTTACTGACAAAAGGGGGAGAAGCATTAGGTTGATAGTCTTCAAGCGGGTCCTGATGGGTGGTTGATATACTTTTTAACTAGTGCTTATAACTCTTGTTTTGCTACATTTGGTTGTTTGAGTTGTAACACTTGAACTTGATGGTCGTCTGCTACTTTTTCTGCTATTCTGTGTGATGCAATGATAAATTCCGCATATGCGATGATAAATCCCGCATGAACTCATTCCGCATACGTCCATTTTTCATTATGCATATCATTATTCCTATGTATCTGTTCATGCATGATGTATTGTCTTCATATGGTGAAGAAGATCTACACAAGTACAACCTACCATGTGCATTTGCATTCCAACGCAAAACAATTATATGCACATCTTCAGGGGGAGCCTTTTTGCCATCTATGAAGACAATATCTTAATCCTTACAATTTCACATACTTTTATCCCCATAGAAAACTTCAACTAGTTTGTCATCAATCAGCAAAAAGGGGGAGATTGTAAGTGCATCTAGTGCCACCCCTAGTTGGTTTTGGAGTATTGACGACAAATCTGGTTGAGGGACTAATGTGTTTGTGAGAATTGCAGGATAACACAGGTAGTAGTCCCTCCTTGATTCGGTTTACCTACCGGAGATGACCCCTAAAAATGTGTGAAGACATTGAAGACAATGGTGGTCTGTGAAGATATTCACATTGAAGACTATGACACGAGAAGACATTGAGTGAATACTATGGAGCGCGAAGACTTAGTTGTTTTGTTGTTTCCTTTTCTTCTTTGTTGAGTCATAGGAACCACCGCACTGTTAAGTGGGGTCCAAGTGAACAAAGTCAGAGTGACTGAAGTGATGCTCAAACCAAATCCTATGTCTTCGAGCGAAGACAATGAGAGCAAATCTTATCATGTGTCGGATAAGTCAGCTTTACTTGTAGCCCAAGTCAAGCTGCCTCACGTGTTTGAAATATGACCATTGCGACACGTGTCAGTTCCTTAGTGACCCAGGGTCATTTCGGACAAATCCGGTCGGGTTGCCCAATGGCTATAAATAGCCCACCCCCTACACCATAAATTGGTGGCTGCTCAGTGTTAGTACACGGCTTTTGTCGTTTGAGAGCAATCCACAGCCGAAGCTTTCGAGAGGGAATCCTTGCGAGGACAAAGCCCAAACCACCCAGAGCCCAAAGAGTGTTCGGCATCACTGAAGTCTTTCTGTCTGCGTGATCTGAAGACTTGTTACACTTGAGGACTGTGAATCCTCCACCGGTTTGGCGTCGCTCGAGCATCCAAGAGCCATTGTGGATTGCCGTGAACGAAGTCTATGAAGGTTCGAAGTCTACCTTGAAGACTTTCCAGAGTAATTGGGAGAGGACTGTGTCCTTAGCTCAAGGGGAATAAGGTGACGCGGTCTTCGAGTTGAATCTCAGCCTCCCTAACTGGACGCATAGTTGTCACAAAGAATCGAACTGGTCAAACAAATCCCTGTCCTTCTGAAGCCACTGGTTCTATCTCTTACTTCTATTTACTTACAGTTTGTTTTCGTGAAGTCATTGCCTGCTTGTATTATCAGTTTGACTTCACTGTGTGACTATCTATTCTGATTGCCTTCATACTATCTTCCATCCTGATCTTTACTACCTAGCTGCTATTAGTCTTCATGCTTTCACTCCATTGAATACTTGACTATGGCTTGTCTAGTGTAGTCTACCTTCCGCTGCATTTGAATAGTGTTGTTCATATTGTCTGTCTTCGAAACTCCCATGTATTAAAGACTTTCATAAAAATCACCTATTCACCCCCTTCTAGTCGATAACTCGCCCTCTCACTCCTTCATCGCTCTGATTGTAGAGTGGGCGTCCTTGGCATCCACCGTGGCCTTCTCCAGGTCCGTTACCTTCGCTCGACTTTCACCTTCAAGAAGCTCGTAACAGTCGGCGGCTTCCTTCAATTCCACAGCCATCTTGGCTATTTCATCCTTGCTTCAGCAATGCGCAGCCTGCTCGGCTCTCAGCTCTTCGGCCGCCTTTCGAGCGGCCGCATCACTTTTTCTGGCTTGTTCCTTGGCCCGGGCAAGTTCCGCCCGAAGGGTCTCCACGGCGGCAGCTCCATCTGCAGTCACAAACATATTAAAGAAACTAGCATCATGCTCCTCTTACCATGTGTTGATCACAGGAGAAATCACATACCCTGTGCCTCGTCGAGCCGTTCGTTCACAAGCATGATGTCGGCATCGGCCGCATCAAGTTGCCGCTTAGATCGGCAACTCACCATTCCGCTAGCCACGGACCTCCCGCCACCGCATATGAAGGCGGCCTGATTATTACTCGACTATGATACTGTTTGCCGCCGTTCTCGATAAAGAACCAGAGTCTCGTGGGCTACTATTCGCATTGTGGCACACCTAACGTGTGCGGTAATCGTCGAAAACATACACTATTTTACGCACCTCAAAGCCTTTCAGCAGACTCATAAAAGCTTCATGCAACCCGCTTTCGGCGGATGAAATCCTCTCAATCACCGTACCCATTAGCGTACGATGCGCTTTTGAGATAGCCGCTTGCTCTAGCAGATCCTTCAGTGTGTCCGATCGCACACCGGACGGTGCCGGACTCTTTCGGTTGCCCTCTTTAGGAGACGAATACTGAGGACTTCGGGTGGCCGAAGGATTACCCTCTGGCCTTGCCGGATTGGGAGAAACCCTCTGCGATGACACTTCAGGGTCACCCGCCTCGTGAGGCGGGGTGGCATGGGGAGGTGTTTCGCTCTCCATCATCTCCGGAAGAAGATCCTCCGAAGACGAACTCTGTCGAGAAGGGCTACGATCTGAACTGCAAGATATATGTTTCGGTTATTGTCCTCAGAGGTAAAGCATGATATTTTTACTATTAAGCACCTTTTGTTTACTAACAGCTCGGCGGGAGGCTGATTCCCTTGCGGACACTGTGCGGCAAGGATGCCCGCCGAGGCAGGACCCTTTGGTGAAGATTTTTTCCCCCCGTTTGGAAACCATTGTTTCCGGGTCTTCAGAGGTGGTCCTCTTCCTCCCCTGGGGAGAGGGAATTTCAGATTCTTCTCCCCGGTTATCCTCCTTCGGAGGCGCTTAACTCCCTGGTTTGGACGAACAGGAGCGAGGTCCGCTTTCAGCCTCTTTATTCCACCTTTATCTTCCCGAGGGCTCTTGATAAGGCGCAAGCTCCAAAGATCCTGGCTAGCACAGGATCCGGTGAGACCTCGTGAAGGGGGCGGACACTGATCATCTTCGCCTTTGTTACCCAGTCCTGGTCAAAGAGCGACTTTTCGTAATGATGTTGTGATAAATAAAAAGACAACGTGTTCGCCACGGACTACTTACTTGGGTATCTCGGACGACAGATCTCAAACCAAGATCCATGGTGGTGTCCGGACACATTATTTGTGGTCCGAAAAACAATTTGTACATCTCTTCGAGCGTCACGCCGAGGAAGTGTTGAATAGCTCGCGGTCCTTCCGGGTTGAACCCCCATAGGCGGAGAGGTCGATGTTTGCAGGGCATGATTCGACGAACTAACATGACTTGCATTACCATGGACAAACCGACGTCTCTCTCGAGGAGATCTCGAATGGGGATCTGCAATGTTGGCACGTCCTTTACTGCCCCCAGTCCAGCCCCTTGTTGATCCATGATGTCAGTCGTGGCGGGGGGCTCGAGCGAAAGGCAGGGGAGGCCACCCACTTGGTGCCCCGGGGAGCTGTGATATAAAACCACTCCCGTTGCCATAAGCTAGACATCTCCTGGAAGAAACCCTCCGGCCATGGGGCATTGGCGCTTTTGCTTATTACGGTACCTCCGCACTCTGCGTGTCGTCCCCCGATCATCTTCGGCTCCACATTGAAAGTCTTAAGTCACAGGCCGAAGTGAGGGGTAATGCGGAGGAAGGCCTCACATACAACGATAAACGACGAGATGTGAAGGACTGAATCCAGGGCCAGGCCATGGAAATCCAGCCCATAATAGTACATGAGCCCGCTGACAAAAGGATCTAAAGCGAGGCCTAGCCCTCGGAGGAAGTGAGAGTTAAATACAACGCTCTCGCCGGGTTCGGGAGTGGGAATGACCTGCCCTTGAGCAAGCAGCCTGTGCGAGATCTTTCCGGTCAGAAACCTGGCCTCTCTTAGCTTCTTGATGTCTTCCTCTGTGACAGAGGAAGGCGACCACCAACCTTGAAGGTTGGATCCGGACATGGTTGAAGGTCCGAAGCGCCTGACCTAAGCCTCGGGTGTTGGATCTCGAGGCGGGGGAGATTCGATTGAGTTCTAGAAGAAAAAAGGATAGGCCTTGGTCTCTTTATAGAGGGTGAATACCAAGCGTCCTCCTCGTGACCGTTTGGGACTTGCCTACAATCGGGGAGTCATACCAACGGGCACGGTTGGGTTACCCACGTCCGTGTTGATGAGAATCCCGCAATAAGGGGGACACGATCTCGGCTCCGACCAGACGTGCCAATAAAATCGCCTCGCGAAGCGTGAGGTGGCAGGCTGATTGGGAAAAATAGTTCATGTAAAGAACAAGCCATGGCATGATTTCACGTTATGAAGGGTCATCAGCAGATTAGATTTGTGTAAATATTATTCTCTCCGCGGTGGTATGTGGAACTTGTTTTGCAGAGCCGGACACTATCCTTGTGTTCAAAATCTTCTATGGAGTATTCGGAGGAGGAACCCGCCTTGCAATGCCGAAGACAAACTGCGCGCCGGACTCATCGTCATTGAAGCCTAGTTCAGGGCTACCGAGGAGTCCCGATTAGGGGTATCCGGACAGCCGAACTATATCCTTTGGCCGGACTGTTGGACTATGAAGATACAAGATTGAAGACTTCGTCTCGTGTCCGGATGGGACTCTCCTTGGCGTGAAAGGCAAGCTTGGCGATATGGATATATAGATCTCCTTCCTTGTAAGAGACTCTGTGTAACCCTAGCCCCCTCTGGTGTCTATATAAATCGGAGGGTTTAGTCCGTAGGACAACAACAATCATACCATAGGCTAGCTTCTGGGGTTTAGCCTCTATGATCTCGTGGTAGATCAACTCTTGTAATACTCATATCATGAAGATCAATCAAGCAGGAAGTAGGGTATTACCTCCATCGAGAGGGCCCGAACCTCGGTAAATATTGTGTCCCCCGCCTCCTGTTACCCTCCGCCTTAGACGCACAGTTCGGGACCCCCTACCCGAGATCCGCCAGTTTTGACACCGAGAGTAGGCCAATAAAATCCAGTCTGCAATACCTTATGAGCACTTCTATCTACAACATGATGTCCTCCATAAGCTTCGGAGTGACATTTCCGTAGGATTTGTCCTGTTCATGCTCAGGTACACAATGTCTAATAATACCATCTACTCCTTCTTTATAAAGATGTGGGTCATCCCAATAATAGTGTCTTAAATCATAGAATATTTTTTTTCCTTTTGTTGGTATTTAAAGCTAGGTGGTAAATATTTAGCAACAATGTAATTAGCATAGTTAGCATACCAAGGAGTACTATTAGCAACATTTATTGCAGCTAACTGCTCATCAGGAAAACTATCATCAATAGGTAGTGGGTCATCAAGCACATTTTCAAGTCTTGACAAGTTATCAGCGACGGGGTTCTCAGCTCCTTTCCTATCAATTATATGTAAATCAGATTCTTGCAACAAGAGAACCGAATGAATAAGTCTAGGTTTAGCATCTTTCTTTTCCATAAGATATTTAATAGCAGCATGGTCTGTGTGAACAGTTACTTTGGAATCAACAATATAAGGTCTAAATTTATCACAACCAAACACCACTGCTAAGAATTCTTTTTCAGTAGTAGCATAATTTCTTTGAGCACTGTCTAGAGTTTTACTAGCATAATGAATAACATTCAATTTCTTATCAACTCTTTGTCCTAGAACAACACCAACAACATAATCACTAGCATCACACACAATTTCAAAAGGCAAGTTCCAATCAGGTGGTTGAACAATAGGTGCGGAAATTAAGGCTTTCTTGAGTGTTTCAAAGGCTTCTAAACAGTCATCATCAAAAACAAAAGGAATATCCTTCTGCAAAAGACTAGTGAGAGGCCTAGAAATTTTAGAAAAATCCTTGATAAATCTCCTATAGAAACCAGCATGACCTAGGAAACTACGAATACCTTTTTGCATCAACCTTAGCTTGTTCCACTTCAATACCTCTTTCAAAAAAATTATGACCCAAGACAATGCCTTCATTAACCATAAAGTGACACTTCTCCCAATTCAAGACAAGATTTGTTTGTTCACATCTCTGCAAAACTCGATCAAATTGCTTAAACAATCATCAAAAGACTTCCCATAAAAAGAAAAGTCATCCATGAAAACCTCAACAATCTTTTGACAAAAATCAGAGAATATAGCAGTCATACATCTTTGAAAGGTAGCAGGTGCATTACATAAACCAAAATGTATACGTCTATCAGCATAGGTTCCAAAAGTACAAGTAAAAGTGGTCTTTTCTTGATCAGGTTGAGAAACAGGTATTTGTGAAAAACCAGAATATCCATCAAGGAAAAAAGTGTGTGTGCTTAGATAATCTTTCAAGCATTTGATCAATAAAAGGCAAAGGGTAATGATCTTTTCTAGTTGCTTTGTTTAATTTTCTAAAATCAATTGCCATTCTATAGCCTGTGACAATTCTTTGTGGAATAAGTTCATTCTTATCATTAGGAACAACAGTAATACCTCCTTTCTTAGTGACACAATGAATAGGACTCACCCATCTACTATCAGCTATGGGATAGATTATACCTGCTTCCGGAAGTTTTAGTATTTCCGTTCTTACCACTTCTTTCATCTTCGGATTTAACCGACGTTGGTGATCAACAACGGGTTTAGCATTAGGTTCCATATAAATTTTATGTTGACATAGAGTGGGACTAATGCCCTTTAAATCGTCAAGAGTATATACAATGGCAGCTCGGTGCTTCCTTAGAACTTTCAATAGTCTTTCTTGTTCATGTTCTGAAAGGTTAGCACTGATAGTAACAGGATATATCTTCTTTTCATCAAGATAAGCATATTTCAAAGTGTCTGGTAATTGTTTTAGTTCAAACACAGGATCACCTGTAGGTGGAGGTGGACCTCCTAGAGTTTCAATAGGCAAATTGTGTTTAAGCAGAGGACGTTGTTCAAATAAAATATTATCTATTTCATTTCTTTCATGCATATGTAAATCATTTTTTTGGTCTAGCAAATACTGTTCTAAAGGATCAGCAGGAGGCACAACAATAGAAGCAAGACCAATTAATTCATCTTTACTAGGAAATTCTTTTTCATGAAGATTTCTACTAAACTTGGAAAAATTAAACTCATGAGACTCATCACCAAAACTAACACCGATATTTTGTTTCTTACAATCTATCTTAGCATTAACTGTGTTCAAGAAAGGTCTACCAAAAATAATGGGACATAAGTCATCTTGTGGGGAACCAAGAACAAGGAAATCAATAGGGCATTTTATTTTCCCACACAAGACTTCAACATCTCTAACAATCCCAATTGGTGATATAGTGTCTCTATTTGCAAGTTTAATAGTAACATCTATGTCTTCTATCTCTACAGGTGCTATGTCTTTCATAATTTCTTGATATAAGGTGTAAGGAATAGCACTCACACTAGAACCTATGTCACATAAACCATGATAACAATGATCTCCTATTTTATCTGAGATGATAGGCATGCCAACAACAGGTCTACGTTTATCCTTTTTATCAGGTTTTGCAATTCTAGCAGCTTCTTCACAGAAGTAAATAACATGCCCATCTATATCTTCTTCTAAGAGATCTTTAACCATAGCTATGCTAGGTTCTACTTTGATTTGTTCATCAAGTTTAGGTGTTCTAGCTAATATAGCATTTGTTAACCACAGTTGAAACTTTAGCATGTTCCTTTATCCTAACAGGAAAATGTGGTTTCTCAATATAAGCAGAAGGGACAACTGGATCAACATTATAAATTATAGTTTCTTCTTTAACCGGTACCGGTTCTTTAGTTTCTTTTTTAATAGGTGGGTGATATTTAAACCACTTCTCTTTAGGGAGTTCAAAATGAGTAGCAAATGATTCACAAAAGGAGGCTAGTATCTCAGAGTCAAGTCCATATTTAGTGCTAAACTTTTGAAAAGCATCGGTATCCATAAATGATTTAACACAATCATACTTGAGTTTAATACCTAACTCTTTACCTTCGTCAAGTTCCCAATCTTCGGAGTTGCATTTAATTCTTTCCAAAAGATCCCACCGGAATTCAATAGTCTTCTTCATAAAAGAACCATCGCAAGAAGTATCAAACATGGTTTGATCATTACGAGAAAGCCGAGCATAAATATTCTGGATAATAATTTCTCTTGAGAGCTCATGATTGGGGAATGAATATAACATTGACTTAAGCCTCCCCCAAGCTAGAGCGATACTTTCTCCTTCACGAGGCCAAGAATTATATATATAATTCCGATCACGATGAACTAGATGCATAGGATAATTTTTTTGGTGGAACTCCAATTTCAAACGATTCCAATTACAAGATCCAATATCATCGCATAGCCTATACCATGCCAATGATTTTCCTTTAAAATATAAAGGGAAAACCTTTTTAATAACTTCGTCTCCGGGTAAACCTGCAAGCTTAAACAATCCACAAATTTGTTCTACATATATCAAGTGCATATCAGGATGTTCGATTCCATCTCCTGCATAAGGATTAGCTAGCAGTTGTTCTATCATACCCGAAGGAATTTCATATTCAAAATTTTTAGTAGGTGCAGTAGGTTGAGGGGTAGCTAATTGTGGTTCCGGTCGAGGTGAATATACCCCGAACATACCCCTCAAAGGATTGTTTTCCATAGTAACAAGTGACAATAAATTTCAGCATGCTATATAAATGTTTCCTTAGCAAAGGCGCTTCACTCCCCGGAAACGGCGCCAGAAAATAGCCTTGATGACTCACAAGTATAGGGGATCAATTGTAACTCTTTCGATAAGTAAGAGTGTCAAACCCAACGAGGAGCAGAAGGAAATGACAGGACGAACCGCCAAACCTAGAAAAATCTTGAGAAAAATGGAGCTGGGAAATGGAGCTTCGACAGGAGAAAGCATAAGTAGTGTGGCTCGAGCATTTCATCAAACACCTCATGTGCATAGGAGGTGAGCTAGAGCACCACAAAGCTCTCCCATCGCCAGCCAGAAAAACAAAGCAGTGTGGAGTGCTCAGCTCGCTGGCGAAGGGTATATATAGGCATCTCATTGGTCCCTGTTCGTGGCTGGAACCGGGACTAAAGGACCTCATTTGGTCCTGGTTCCAGCCACAAACCGGGACCAATGGTTGTGGGCCAGGAGCGAGGCCCATTGGTCCCGGTTCGTGTCTAAAACCGGGACGAAAGGGTCCAGACGAACCAGGACCAATGCCCCACGACGCCCAGCCAGCCCCTGGCCTCACGAATCGGGACCTATGCCCCCATGGATCCCGGTTCGTGACTGAACCGGGACTAATGGGCTGGCCAGGCCTCGACCAAAGCCATGTTTTCTACTAGTGACGGCTCGCCATTCCTCGAAGATCCACCATTTGCATATCTATCCGATAATTGCCCATGACCATTGCCGCGCCATCCTTGTTCACACCGATCACAAACTTGAAGAGTTCGTTGTAATTATGATCGATGCCATAGAGCTCACTGTTGCAAAAGGCAATGTTGAACATATGGTTTGTGCATGTATATTGTATACCTTGGCCCACCTCCTAGTCATTGTATAGTTGAGGTTGTGGCCCACTTTGTACTCCATATATACGTGCGCTATGCACCGATCAATACATCGAGTAGCATTGCCAACACTCTCGTTTCCAACATGGTACCATACCTCCGATCCTAAACCCTAACCCTCTGCCGCCGCCGTGATCCCATCGCCGCCGGCGACGCACTGATACGTCTCCTTCGTATCTACTTTTCCAAACACTTTTGCCTTTGTTTTGGACTCTAACTTGCAAGATTTGGATGGAACTAACCCGGACTGACGCTGTTTTCAGCAGAATTGCAATGGTGTTATTTTTGTGCAGAAATAAAAGTTCTCGGAATGACCTGAAACTTCACGGAGAATATTTTTGGAATTTATAAAAAATACTAGCGAAAGAATCAAGACCAGGGAGGCCACACCTTGTCCACGAGGGTGGGGGCGCGCCTACCCCCCTGGGCATGCCCCCTGTCTCATGGGCCCCCTGAGGCTCCACCGACCTAAACTCCAACTCTATATATTCATGTTTGGGGAGAAAAAAATCAGAGAGAAGGATTCATCTCATTTTACGATACGGAGCCGCCGCGAAGCCCTAATCTCTCTCGGGAGGGCTGATCTGGAGTCCGTTCAGGGATCCGGAGAGGGGAATCCGTCGCCGTCGTCATCATCAACCATACTCCATCACCAATTTCATGATGCTCACCGCCGTGCGTGAGTAATTCCATCGTATGCTTGCTGGACGGTGATGGGTTGGATGAGATTTATCATGTAATCGAGTTAGTTTTGTTAGGGTTTGATCCCTAGTATCCATTATGTTCTAAGATTGATGTTGCTATGACTTTGTTATGTTTAATGCTTGTCACTAGGGCCCAAGTGCCATGATTTCAGATCTGAACCTATTATGTTTTCATGAATATATGTGAGTTTTTTATCCTACTTTGCGAGTCATTAGTCACCTACTATGTGTTATGATCCGGCAACCCCGAAGTGACAATAATCGGGACCACTCCCGGTGATGATTGTAGTTTGAGGAGTTCATGTATTCACTAAGTGTTAATGCTTTGGTCCGGTACTCTATTAAAAGGAGGCCTTAACAACCCTTAGTTTCCAATAGGACCCCGCTGCCACGGGAGGGTAGGACAAAAGATGTCATGCAAGTTCTTTTCCATAAGCACGTATGACTATATTCGGAATACATGCCTAGATTACATTGATGAACTGGAGCTAGTTCTGTGTCATCCTATGTTATAACTGTTGCATGAGGAATCGCATCCGACATAATTATCCATCACTGATCCAATGCCTACGAGCTTTTCACGTATTGATCTTTGCTTAGTTACTTTTCCGTTGCCACTATTACAATTACTACAAAACTGCTATTGTTACGTTTGCCACCGTTACCGTTACTTCCATATTACTTTGCTACTAAATACTTTGTTGCAGATATTAAGTTTTCCAGGTGTAGTTGTATTGAAAACTCAACTGCTAATACTTGAGAATATTCTTTGGCTCCCCTTGTGTCGAATCAATAAAATTGGGTTGAATACTCTACCCTCGAAAACTGTTGTGATCCCCAATACTTGTGGGTTATCAAGACTATTTTCTGGCGCCGTTGCCGGGGAGCATAGCTCTATTCTTTAAGTCACTTGGGATTTATATCTGCTGATCTCTATGAGGAACTTGAAAGATGAAAAACCAAGATTTATCCCTCAACTACGAGGGGAGGTAAGAATCTGCCATCTAGCTCTACACTTGATTCACCTTTTGTTACAAGTAAACTTGCGACACCTACACCTGCTATTGATTCTGATATGTCACATGTTATTGATGATGCCACTTCTGCTTTGCATGATACTTATGATGAAACTACTTCTATGCTTGATAATACTGTGCCATTAGGTGAATTTCTTGATGAACAACTTGCTAGGGTTAGAGAGAATGAAATTATTGAAACTGATAATATTGATGAAAGTGATGATGAAGATTCTCCCCCTAGATATGAATTGCTTGTTGCTCCTGAGGGTTATGTTATGCATGAAGAAACTGCTAGAGACTTTCCTGCTTCCAATGACAGATATGATCTTAAGAAACTGTTAGCTAAGCTGAAAGAAAAGTCTTTGAATGCTAGAATGAAATATGACCCTGCTTTTGCTACTTCACCTATCTGTATTTATGATAAGGATTATGATTTCTCTGTCGATCCTGAGTTAATTACTTTGGTTGAATCTGATCCTTTTTATGGCTATGAATCTAAAACTGTTGTGGCACGTCTTACTAAATTAAATGATATAGCCACCCAATTCACTGATGAGGAAAAAATTCGTTACTACTATATTCTTAAATTATTTCTGTTCTCATTAAAGGGCGATGCTAAAACATGGTTTAATTCTCTTGATCCTGGTTGTGTGCGTTGTCTCCAGGATATAATTTATTACTTCTCTGCTAACTATTTCCCCGCTCATAAGAAACAAGCTGCTTTAAGGGAAATATATACTTTTGTGCAAATTGAAGAAGAGAATCTCCCACAAGCTTGGGGAAGGCTGATATGTCTCCATCGTATCTACTTTTCCAAACACTTTTGCCCTTGTTCTGGACTCTAACTTGCATGATTTGAGTGGAACTAACCCGGACTGACGCTGTTTTCAGCAGAATATCCATGGTGTTATTTTTGTGCAGAAATAGAAGTTCTCGGAATGACCTGAAACTTCACAGAGAATATTTTTGGAATTGATAAAAAATACTGGCGGAAGAATCAAGACCAGGGGGCCCACACCCTATCCACGAGGGTGGGGGCGCGCCCCCCTGCCTCGTGGGCCCCCTGGAGCTCCACCGACCTCAACTCCAACTCTATATATTCACGTTCGAGGAGAAAAAAGTCAGAGAGAGGGATTCATCACGTTTTATGATACGGAACCGCCGCCAAGCCCTAATCTCTCGGGAGGGATGATCTGGAGTCCGTTCGGGGCTCCGGAGAGGGGAATCCGTCGTCGTCATCATCAACCATCCTCCATCACCAATTTCATGATGCTCACCGCCGTGCATGAGTAATTCCATCGTGGGCTTGCCGGACGGTGATGGGTTGGATGATATTTACCATGTAATCGAGTTAGTTTTGTTAGGGTTTGATCCCTAGTATCCATTATGTTCCGAGATTGATGTTGCTATGACTTCGCTATGCTTAATGCTTGTCACTAGGGACTGAGTGCCATGTTTTCATATCTGAACCTATTATGTTTTCATAAATATATGTGAGTTCTTGATCCTATTATGCAAGTAAATAGTCACCTACTATGTGTTATGATCCGGCAACCCCGAAGTGACAATAATCGGGACCACTCCCGGTGATGACCGTAGTTTGAGGAGTTCATGTATTCACTAAGTGTTAATGCTTTGGTCCGGTACTCTATTAAAAGGAGGCCCTAACATCCCTTAGTTTCCAATAGGACCCCGCTGCCACGGGAGGGTAGGAAAAAAGATGGCATGCAAATTCTTTTCCATAAGCACGTATGACTATATTCGTTATACATGCCTACATTACATTAAAGAACTGGAGCTAGTTCTGTGTCACCCTATGTTTTAACTGTTGAATGAGGAATCGCATCCGACATAATTATCCATCACTGATCCAATGCCTACGAGCTTTTCACATATTGATCTTTGCTTAGTTACTTTTCCGTTGCCACTATTACAATTACTACAAAACTGCTATTGTAACGTTTGCCACCGTTACCGTTACTTCCATATTACTTTGCTACTAAATACTTTGTTGCAGATATTAAGTTTTCCAGGTGTAGTTGTATTGAAAACTCAACTGCTAATACTTGAGAATATTCTTTGGCTCCCCTTGTGTCGAATCAATAAATTTGGGTTGAATACTCTACCCTCGAAAACTGTTGTGATCCCCAATACTTGTGGGTTATCAAGACTATTTTCTGGCGCCGTTGCCGGGGAGCATAGCTCTATTCTTTAAGTCACTTGGGATTTATATCTGCTGATCTCTATGAGGAACTTGAAAGACGAAAAACCAAGATTTATCCCTCAACTACGAGGGGAGGTAAGAATCTGCCATCTAGCTCTACACTTGATTCACCTTTTGTTACAAGTAAACTTGCGACACCTACACCTGCTATTGGTTCTGATATGTCACATGTTATTGATGATGCCACTTCTGCTTTGCATGATACTTATGATGAAACTACTTCTATGCTTGATAATACTGTGCCATTAGGTGAATTTCTTGATGAACAACTTGCTAGGGTTAGAGAGAATGAAATTATTGAAACTGATAATATTGATGCAAGTGATGATGAAGATTCTCCCCCTAGATATGAATTGCTCGTTGTTCCTGAGGGTTATGTTATGCATGAAGAAACTGCTAGAGACTTTCCTGCTTGCAATGACAAATATGATCTTAAGAAACTGTTAGCTAAGCTGAAAGAAAAGTCTTTGAATGCTAGAATGAAATATGACCCTGCTTTTGCTATTTCACCTATCTGTATTTCTGATAAGGATTATGATTTCTCTGTCGATCCTGAGTTAATTACTTTGGTTGAATCTGATCCTTTTTATGGCTATGAATCTGAAACTGTTGTGGCACATCTTACTAAATTAAATGATATAGCCACCCAATTCACTCATGGGGAAAAAAATTGTTACTACTATATCCTCTAATTATTTCCGTTCTCATTAAAGGGTGATGCTAAAACATGGTTTAATTCTCTTGATCCTGGTTGTGTGCGTTGTCTCCAGGATATAATTTATTACTGCTCTGCTAAATATTTCCCCGCTCATAAGAAACAAGCTGCTTTAAGGGAAATATATACTTTTGTGCAAATTGAAGAAGAGAATCTCCCACAAGCTTGGGGAAGGCTGATACGTCTCCATCGTATCTACTTTTACAAACACTTTTTCCCTTGTTTTGGACTCTAACTTGCATGATTTGAATGGAACTAACCCGGACTGACGCTGTTTTCAGCAGAATTGCCATGGTGTTATTTTTGTGCAGAAATAAAAGTTCTCGGAATGACCTGAAACTTCACGGAGAATATTTTGGAATTGATAAAAATACTGGCGAAAGAATCAAGACCAGGGGGCCCACACCCTGTCCACGAGGGTGGGGGCGCGCCTACCCCCCCTGGGCGCGCCCCCCTACCTCGTGGGCCCCCTGGACCTCCACTGACCTCAACTCCAACTCAATATATTCACGTCCGAGGAGAAAAAAGTCAGAGAGAAGGATTCATCACATTTTATGATACGGAACCGCCGCCAAGCCATAATCTCTCTCAGGAGGGCTGATCTGGAGTCCGTTCGGGGCTCCGGAGAGGGGAATCCGTGGTCGTCATCATCAACCATCCTCCATCACCAATTTCATGATGCTCACCGCCGTGCATGAGTAATTCCATCATGGGCTTGCTGGACGGTGATGGGTTGGATGATATTTACCATGTAATCGAGTTGGTTTTGTTAGGGTTTGATCCCTACTATCCATTATGTTCCGAGATTGATGTTGCTATGACTTTGCTATGCTTAATGCTTGTCACTAGGGCCCGAGTGCCATGATTTCATATCTGAACCTATTATGTTTTCATGAATATATGTGAGTTCTTGATCCTATTATGCAAGTCAATAGTCACCTACTATGTGTTATGATCCGGCAACCCCGAAGTGACAATAATCGGGACCGCTCCCGGTGATGACCGTAGTTTGAGGAGTTCATGTATTCACTAAGTGTTAATGCTTTGGTCCGGTAATCTATCAAAAGGAGGCCTTAATATCCCTTAGTTTCCAATAGGACCCCGCTGCCACGGGAGGGTAGGACAAAAGATGGCATGCAAGTTCTTTTCCATAAGCACGTATGACTATATTCGTTATAAATGCCTACATTACATTGATGAACTGAAGCTAGTTCTATGTCATCCTATGTTATAACTGTTGCATGAGGAATCGCATCCGACATAATTATCCATCACTGATCCAATGCCTACGAGCTTTTCACATATTGATCTTTGCTTAGTTACTTTGCCGTTGCCACTGTTACAATTACTACAAAACTGCTACTATTACTTTTGCCACTGTTACCGTTACTTCCGTACTACTTTGCTACTAAATACTTTGCTACAGATATTAAGTTTTCCAGGTGTGGCTGAATTGACAACTCAACTGCTAATACTTGAGAATATTCTTTGGCTCCCCTTGTGTCGAATCAATAAATTTGGGTTGAATACTCTACCCTCGAAAACTGTTGCGATCCCCTATATTTGTGGGTTATCAAGACTATTTTGTAGCACCGTTGCCGGGGAGCATAGCTCTATTCTTTGAGTCACTTGGGATTTATATCTGTTGATCACTATGAGGAACTTGAAAGACGAGAAAACCAAAATTTATCCCTCAACTACGAGGGGAGGTAAGGAACTGCCTTCTAGCTCTGCACTTGATTCACCTTCTGTTATGAGTAAATTTGCTAGACCTACTCCTGCTATTGATACTGATATGTCACATGTTATTGATGATGTCACTTCTGCTATGCATGATACTTATGATGAAACTACTTCTATGCTAGATAATACTGTGCCATTAGGTGAATTTCTTGATGAACAACTTGCTAGGGCAAGAGAGATTGAAATTATTGAAACTGATAATATTGATGAAAGTGATGATGAAGATTCTCCCCCTAGATATGAATTGCTTGTTGTGCCTGAGGGTTATGTTATGGATGAAGAAACTGCTAGAGATTTTCTTGCTTGCAATGATAGATATGATCTTAAGAAATTCATAGCTAAGCTAAAAGAAAAATCTTTGAATGCTAGAATGAAATATGACCCTGCTTTTGCTACTTCACCTATCTGTATTTCCAATAAGGATTATGATTTCTCTGTAGATCCTGAGATAATTACTTTGGTTGAATCTGATCCTTTTTATGGCTATGACTCTAAAACTGTTGTGGCACATCTTACTAAATTGAATGATATAGCCACCCTATTCACTCATGAGGAGAAAATTCGTTACTACTTTATCCTTAAGTTATTTCCATTCTCATTAAAGGGTGACTCTAAAACATGGTTTAATTCTCTTGATCCTGGTTGTGTGCTTAGTCCGCAGTGTAAGAACATGCGGTGCCCCCATGTTTGGTTTTGGTAATTGATGACAAACTCTATGTACTAATGGTTTTCTTGAGTTATATTTGAAGGATTTGTCCATAGGTTTTTCTTGAAGTCCATGTGTTGGTTTCAAGGATTTTATGAGTTGACCAATGTGCTATTAAGGAATTATCCAAAGATTGGTCATGTGAGTGTTGAGCTTATTGCAAGCATGTCTTGAAGAAGAAGATTGTGTGATCATTCATGTTTACCTTCAAGACATCATCCAAATGAATAGTGTTGGAAAGATTCAAGGTTGATTAAGACTAAGTCAAGAGTGAATCAAGTTGATCAACTCACAAAGCATAGAAGATGTACCGAGAGGGATCAAGTGATCCCATGGTATGGTAAGCATTGTCCATTGCACTTTGTATACTAACCCATGGTCTACGTGAGAGTTCTATGTGGGGCTAGGTACGTGTCCATGGGCTTGCGTCAAGAGGAAGATATCATACAACCCATGGAAAGGATGACATCAAGTGGTGATCGTCATCATGATTGCCGTGTGCAAGTTCAAGTGGAGCATCACGAAGAGATCAAGTGCTTGAATCTTTCCATCATTTGTGGTGTCAATGGTCTTGTGAAGATGTGCCGAAGATAGGCTCACCCATAGTGGACTATGGGGGAGCAATCATCTAGTCTTCCTCGAGCCAACGCAATCAAGAAAGGTGGTCCAACTTGAGGGAGTCAAGATCGTCATCATCTAGCTCAAGTGGACCATGTGCAAGGCAAAGGTTTTCCCTTGATAGGTTTTCTCTTTTACCGGTCTCATGGTGGTAGTTGGGAGACTGGGTTATAGGATCGATTGCCGTACTATCAAGGGGGGCTCTCGATGAGTAACTTGGTCGTATCATTCGTAGAGAGCTCAAACCATTGCATACTTGCATCTTCTTTCTTTGTTCTTGCTTGTTTCTCTTTGTGAGTCTTCGAGCTTATGGTGATCTTGATGACAAGCTTGAGTTCATCGAAAACGGAGTTCGCATGCGTCTTCTATGATGTTTTCGGTGTTGGAGGTTTTACCGGTCTTATCCGAGGAAGGGTTCTCACCTTTTTCTTATGAGACTTTTCTAATTTGCTTCTTATTGATATTTATTTCAAGATTGTATTAGCCCTTGTTGCTAGCTTTCCAACAAACCTGGTTTCATCGAATTCGGAGCTCGTATGCGAAAGTTGTGGCTGTTTTGATATTGCCTGTTTTACATAGAGAGGTTGTACCGGTTGACCGGTACAACCGGTGTTTGGAGCGGTTGTACCGCTCCAGAATTGGTCCGGAGGTTGTACCGGCCATGTACCGCTCCACCACCGGATTATTTTCTGTTGTGGTGCGGTTGTTGGGCGGTTGTGGGCCGGTTGTACCGCTTATTGCCTGTTACCAGTTGTACCGGTGGTCATAGCGGTTGTATCGCTCCTATGTTTTTCTGCACATAACGGGCAGATTCGTGGGGACCTATTTAAGGGGGTCTTCTTCCCCAATGGTTCCCTAACTCTTGAGCTTGTTTTTCCCCCATTTTTGACCTTCTTTGAGCTTGCTAACTCTCAATCCCTCCGTGGATTCTTGCTAGTTTTTGAGGGAAAAGAGAAAGGAGATCTAGATCCACACTTCCACCAATCACTTTCTCCTCTATGTGAGGGGAACCCCTTGGATCTAGATATTGGAGTTCTTGGTGTTCTCCATCTTGTTCTTCCTCTCATTTTCTTCCCTAGCATTAGTTGCTTTGGTGGGATTTGGGAGAGAATGACTTGGGCACTCCGTATGCCCTTGCCATTGCAGTTGGTGCATAGGTTTGAGTTCTCCACGGTGATACGTGGAAGTTACAAGTTGAGAAGCTTATTACTCTTGGGTGCTTGGTACCCTTGAGCTTGTTCCTCTTGGGTGCTTGGGCGCCCAAGACGGTTGGTGGTGCTTGGAGCTCAATCATTGTGGTGTAAAGCTCCGGGCAAGCGTCGGGGTCTCCAATTAGGTTGTGGAGATCGCCCCGAGAAATTTGTCGGGTACCGGCGACCGCCCCCAAGGGTTGCCAAAGTGTACGGGTTCGGTGATCGCCCCCAAGGGTCTCCATTTGTACGGGTTCGGTGACCGTCCTCAAGGGTCCCTTAGTGGAATCACGGCATCTTGCATTGTGCGAGGGCGTGAGGAGATTACGGTGGCCCTAGTGGCTTCTTGGGGAGCATTGTGCCTCCACGCCGCTCCAAACGAAGATTAGCATCCGCAAGGGTGTGAACTTCGGGATACATCATCGTCTCTGTGTGCCTTGGTTATCTCTTACCCGAGCCCTTTACTTATGCACTTTACTTTGTGATAGCCATATTGTTCTTTGTCATATATCTTGCTATCGCATAGTTACTTATCTTGCTTAGCATAAGTTGTTGGTGCACATAGGTGAGCCTAGTTGTTTTAGGTTTTGTGCTTGACAAATTAACCGCTAGGTTTATTCCGCATTTGTTCAAGCCTATACCGTAATTACTTTAAAGCGCCTATTCACCCCCCCCCCTCTAGGCGACATCCACGATCTTTCACCCAGGATATGATTTACTACTTCTCTGCCAAATATTTCCCCGCTCATAAGAAACAAGCTGCCTTAAGGGAAATATATAATTTTGTGCAAATCGAAGAAGAGAGTCTCCCACTAGCTTGGGGGAGGCTTCTCCGATTACTTAATGCTTTGCCTGATCATCCTCTCAAGAAGAATGAAATACTTGATATCTTTTATGATGGACTAACTGATGCTTCCCTAGACCACCTGGATAGTTATGCTGGTTGTGTTTTCAGGGAAAGAACAGTTGATCAAGCTGAATTGCTATTGAATAATATGTTGACTAATGAGAATAATTGGACGCTTCCTGAACCAATTCCTAAGCCAACTCCAAAGAAAAGGGGTATTCTATTTCTTAGTCCTGAAGATATGCAAGAGGCAAACAAATCTATGAAATAAAAAGGTATTAAAGCTGAAGATGTTAAGAATTTGCCACCTATTGAAGAAATACATGGTATTGATAACCCGACATAGGTAGTAAAGGTAAATTCTCTCTATAGATTTGATGAAGGTGATATTCCTTGTTATAAGTCTACTAGCCAATGCTTAGATGAGTTTGATAATTTTATTGTTAAACAAGAAAACTTCAATGCTTTGCTGAAATGATTAGACCTATCTTTTTACGTATGCGTTTGACTGATATGCTTAAAATGAATCCTTATGCTAAGTATATGAAAGATATAGTTACTAATAAAAGAAAGATACCGGAAGCTGAATTTTCCACCATGCTTGCTGATGACCCACAAGTATAGGGGATCTATCGTAGTCCTTTGGATAAGCAAGAGTGTCGAACCCAACGAGGAGCAGAAGGAAATGACAAGCGGTTTTCAGCAAGGTGTTCTCTGCAAGCACTAAAATTATAGGTAACAGATAGTTTTGTGATAAAGTAATTTGTAACGGGTAACAAGTAACAAGTGTAAATAAAGTGCAGCAAGATAGCCCAATCCTTTTTGTAGCAAAGGACAAGCCCGAACAAACTCTTATATAGAGAAAAGCGCTCCCGAGGACACATGGGAATTATCGTCAAGCTAGTTTTCATCACGTTCATATGATTCGTGTTCGGTACTTTGATAATTTGATATGTGGGTGGACTGGTGCTTGGGTGTTGTCCTTACTTAGAAAAGCATCCCACTTATGATTAACTCCTATTGCAAGCGTCCGCAACTACAAAATAAGTATAAGGTAAACCTAACCATAGCATGAAACATATGGATCCAAATCAGCCCCTTACGAAGCAACGCATAAACTAGGGTTTAAGCTTCTGTCACTCTAGCAACCCATCATCTACTTATTACTTCCCAATGCCTTCCTCTAGGCCCAAAAAATGGTGAAGTGTCATGTAGTCGACGTTCACATGACACCACTAGTGGAGAGACAACATACATCTCATCAAAATATCGAACGAATACATAATTCACATGACTACTTATAGCAAGACTTCTCCCATGTACTCAGGAACAAACGTAACTACTCACAAAGCATATTCATGTTCATAATCAGAGGGGTATTAATATGCATAATGGATATGAACATATGATATTCCACCAAGTAAACCAACTAGCATCAAATACAAGGAGTAATCAACACTACTAGCAACCTACAGGTACCAATCTGAGGTTTGGATACAAAGATTGGATACAAGAGATGAACTAGGATTTGAGAGGAGATGGTGCTGGTGAAGATGTTGATGAAGATTGACCCCCTCCCGATGAGAGGATCGTTGGTGATGACGATGCGATGATTTCCCCCTCCCGGAGGGAAGTTTCCCTGGCAGAACAGCTCTGTCGGAGCCCTAGATTGGTTCCGCCAAGGTTCCGCCTCGTGGCGGCGGAGTTTCGTCCCATAAGCTTGCTTCTGATTTTTTTCTCGGACGAAAGACTTCATATCGCAGAAGATGGGCACCGGAGGCCTGCCAGGGGGCCCACGAGGCAGGGGGCGCGCCTCCCACCCTCATGGCCAGGGTGTGGCCCCCCATCTGGAAGTTTCTTCGCTCAGTATTTTTTATTAATTCCAAAAATGACTTCCGTGAAGTTTCAGGACTTTGGAGCTGTGCAGAATAGGTCTCTAATATTTGCTCCTTTTCCGGCCCAGAATCCCAACTGCCGGCATTCTCCCTCTTCATATAAACCTTGTAAAATAAGAGAGAATAGGCATAAGTATTGTGACATAACGTGTAATAACAACCCATAATGCAATAAATAATGATATAAAAGCATGATGCAAAATGGACGTATCACTTGCCAATTATACTTTTAAGGGTGGAATACCTAAGAAACTTGGAGATCCAGGAGTACCAACTATACCATGCTCCATTAAAAAAACTATGTTAAAACTGCTTTATGTGATCTTGGAGCCGGTGTTAGTGTTATGCCTCTCTCTTTATATCATAGACTTGATTTGAATAAGTTGACACCTACTGAAATATCTTTGCAAATGGCTGATAAATCAGCTGCTATACCTGTCGGTATTTGTGAGGATGTGCCTGTCGTGGTTGCAAACGTTACTATTTTAACGGACTTTGTTATTCTTGATATTCCCGAGGACAATAGTCTGTCTATTATTCTTGGTAGACCCTTTTTGAATACTGCGGGGGCTGTTATTGATTGCAACAAAGGCAATGTCACTTTTCATGTTAATGGTAATGAGCACATGGTACACTTCCCAAGGAAACAACCTCAAGTCCACAGTATCAATTCTATTGGAAAAATTCCAACGATGACTATTGGAGGTTTTGAATTTCCTCTTCCTACTGTCAAGAAGAAATATGATATTCTTATTGTTGGGGACGTGCATATCCCCATTGAGGTAACCTAGTGCTATTGGAAAATTCTCCGGTTTCATGCGATTCGGAATGAGTTTGTTAACAAGACTTGATCAACCTTGTTAGTGGATTCCTTTTGATGAGCATGAGACGGATGAAGTTAGAAAGCACAACTCTCTGTACTCTCCTTTTACTTTCTGTTATTTAGATTGAATAAAGCAAAATAGTCTTTTCTGCCTGTTTCTGAATTATCCTTGCAATCAAAAATACCCCAAAAATAAAAGTTCTCCAAATGTCCCGAAATTGAAATATGATTTTTATAGAATATTTAAGAATATCTGGCACTAAAAACACATCAGGGGGAGCCACCACCTGGCCACGAGGGTCCAGGGCGCGCCCACCCCCCTGGGCGCGCCCCTGCCTCGTGGGCCCCACATGGCCTCCCTCCACTTATTCCTGCACCCACACACTTCGTCTTCCTCCAGAAAAAATCACCCACCAGCTCAAGCACGAGTTCTAGATCATCTTGCTACCATTTTTTATCTCCTTGCTCGAAGCTCCACTCACAAAATTGCTTTGGGGGATTGTTCTTCGGTATGTGACTCCTCCAATGGTCCAATTAGTTTTTGTTCTAGTGCTTTATTCATTGTAAATTTTTGCTGCTTAGGTGACCCTGTTCTTGAGCTTGATGTCAAATTTATATGGTCCCTAGTAGTTCTAATGCATGATATAGTCTCTAGGCACTTGTGGGAGTAGTTGCTATCAATATTGTTGAGTTTGGTTCACTTTCATTTTGAGTCACTAAAAATTTCAGAAATTTTTCAGAGGAAGATATATGTTTAGGAAAATGTACCAAGGTGGTTCTTCAAGGAAGCAAGGACCCAGGCCTGTAATACGTGAGCCGGACTATGAACTACCAAGAGAAGCTCAAGTGCGGCCTTGTGAATGGCCATCAGAAAATTTCATGGTCCAAGCAGGAATTAAGGAGGAATTTGACACATATGTGCGTAATGCTGAACTCAAGGGCTTCATGTTAGATAAGTGCCCCCAATATTACCACCTAACTGATTCCTTTGTGAGAAGGTTTAAATTTACATCCGCACGCAATTCTCACACAGTCTTATTTGATCTCTATGATAAATCTTGTAACATGGACTAAGAAGATTTTAATACCGCTTGTAAACTCCCGCAATGGGGTAGTGCTAGTGAACCTAGCAAATCTGAGTGTAAAGACTTTCTTGCTAGTATAACTACGGGGGAATCTAGAGAAATAACACAAGCTACCATAGGGAGCATTCATTTTCCTTCTATACGCTATTGTGCTCTCTTTATAGGTAGATGCATTAACGGCAAGGACGAGGCATGTCACATGTGTGTTCCCGATCTTAGTGTTTTCAAGAGTGCTGTATTAGGAGATAAACAATATAGCTTGGGGGCTATTGTTGTATCAAGGTTGCATCATAATAGTATTAGTGGAGATTTATTTGGTGGAATTTATGCAACCCGCGTAGCTAATTATCTTGAGATACCCATACATGAAAATGATATGGAATTGCCTCCTGCTTATTTAGATTATAATGCTATGGTTCCCCATCAGTTTATTGAGAGGAATGAACAGCCCCTCCAGTACCGACTAATCTTTGACCTACGCCGCACTGTCCATATTGCTCTCCCTGCTCCTACTTTCTTTGACTTTCAGGAAAAAAGGAGATATGTTATAACCAGGGAGGAGGCTAATGAGTATGAGAGGAGGACGGAGGCAGCTCGCCTGCAAGCTGCAGGTCTTGAGGTAGTAGCAGCTGCATCTCAGTACGACCCCAGTTACAACTTCGAATATCCGCCAGGCCAGCCGTGGCCATAGACCAACTTAGGCCAAAAGCCTAAGCTTGGGGGTTACATTCATGTTCACACATTCATTCTAGTTGTCGGTGCTCATACTTTTTCATTGTACTATCCATGCTAGTTTATTTTCTGTTTTAAGCCTTCTTCTTGTGTGTTTAAAAAACCTTAAGAAAAAACAAAAAAAAATAGTTGTAGCTTTGAGCTAGTTTACTTTCCATTCTTGTAGTAGTAGTAATTAAAAGAAAACCCGAAAAGATTTCTCGTTCTTCTTTTGCTTGTTGGGAGCTTTCCTGTGTAAATAGCTTTATTTCTTTTCTTTTCTTTGGGGGTTGAGAGGAGAAGACCATAATGAAAATGTTGAAGTGGCTCTTATATGCATTATTGTTGATTTAACCAAGAGCCCATATTACCTTGTCTTCTCCTGTGTATTAAATGCTTGCAGATTCCAGCTTAGTCCAATTGCACGTGCACTATTATTATTGTCCACAACGTTCGGTCGTGCAAGTGAAAGGCAATAATGACGATATAAGATGGACTGATTGAGATGAGAGAAGCTGGTATGAACTCGACCTCTCTTGTCTTTGTAAATATGATTAGTTCATCGTTCCTGATTCAGCCTATTATGAATGAAACATGTTTGCAATGACAATTAGAGATTATAGTTGATTATGCCATGCTTAATTAGATAGGAGTTTATAATGGTTTACCTTGCGTGCCAACATGTTATTAAAATGGTTGTGATGTGGTATGATAGGGTGGTATCCTCCTTTGAATGATTCAAGTGGCTCGACTTGGAACAAGTGCACGCATGTAGTTGAAACAAAATCAACATAGCCTCCACGATATTTATGTTCATGGTGGATTATATCCTACTCATGCTTGCACTCAATGTTTATTAATTTTAATGCATGTTCATGACGGTTGTCGCTCTCTAGTTGGTTGCTTCCCAGTCTCTTTCTAGCCTTCACTTGTACTAAGCGGGAATACTGCTTGTGCATCCACTTCCATAAACCCCAAAGTTATTCCACATGAGTCCACCATACCTTCCTATATGCTGTATCTACCTGCCGTTCCAAGTAAATTTGCATGTGCCAAACTCTAAACCTTCAAGTGAAATTCTGTTTTGTATGCTTGAATAGCTCATGTATCAACTAGGGTTATCTGTATCTTCCATGCTAGGCGGGTTATTATCAAGAGGAGTGGACTCCGCTCCTCATTCACGAGTAAATGGCTGGTCACCGAGATGCCCAGTCCCATGCTCAAACCAAATCAAAATAATTGCAAACAAAACTCCCTCGGGAGTGTTGTTAGTTGGAGGCACCCGTTGTTTCGGGAAAGCCATGGATTGATGCTTGTTGGTGGTGGAGGAGTATAAAATTTACCATTCTGTTTGGAAACCGCCTATAATGTGTGTATCATGGAAGATATCGAGACCTCTCGTTGTTATGTTGACAATGAAAGTATACCACTCAAAATACTATTTATCTCTATTTCAAAATCGAGCTCTGGCACCTCTACAAATCCCTGCTTCCCTCTACGAAGGGCCTATCTATTTACTTTTATGTTCAGTGGTCATCCTCTTATTAAAAAGCACCAGCTGGAGAGCACAACTGTCATTTGCATCCATTACTATTAGTTTATATTGAGTATGACTATGACTGGATCTCTTTTACCATGAATTACAATGTTTAGTCAGTCCTTGATCTTCAGAGGTGCTCTGCATTTATGTTTTGTGGTCTCAGAAAGGGCTAGCGAGATACCATCTTGTTATATCATATTATGATTGTTTTGGGGAAGTGTTGTCATCCGAGATTTATTATTGTTGCTCGCTAGTTGATTATGCCATTGATATGTGTAAATATGAGACCTAAATGTTATTGTGAATATGGTTAGTTCATAATCTTTGCTCAAAGCTTGAATGCTGGCTTTACATATTTATTACAACAAGAGCAAACAGAGTTTGTAAAAGTTTTTGTTTATCACTTTCAGTTTATCAACTGAATTTCTTGAGGACAAGCAAAGGTTTAAGCTTGGGGGAGTTGATACGTCTCCATCGTATCTACTTTTCCAAACACTTTTGCCCTTGTTTTGGACTCTAACTTGCATGATTTGAATGGAACTAACCCGGACTGACGCTGTTTTCAGCAGAATTTCCATGGTGTTATTTTTGTGCAAAACTATAACCTCTTGGAATGACCTGAAACTTCATGAAGAATATTTTTGTAATTAATAAAAAATACTGGTGAAAGAATCAAGACCAGGGGGCCCACACCCTATCCACGAGGGTGGGGGCGTGCCTACCCCCCTGGGTGTGCCCCCTGCCTCGTGGGCCCCCTGGAGCTCCACCGACCTCAACTATATTCACGTTCGGGGAGAAAAAAATCAGAGAGAAGGATTCATCGTGTTTTATGATACAGAGCCGCCGCCAAGCCCTAATCTCTCTCGGGAAGGCTGATCTAGAGTCCGTTCGGTGCTCCGGAGAGGGGAATCCGTCACCGTCGCCATCATCAACCATCCTCCATCCCCAATTTCATGATGCTGACCGCCCTGCGTGAGTAATTCCATCATGGGCTTGCTGGACGGTGACGGGTTGGATGAGATTTACCATGTAATCGAGTTAGTTTTGTTAGGGTTTGATCCCTAGTATCCATTATGTTCCGAGATTGATGTTGCTATGACTTTGCTATGCTTAATGCTTGTCACTAGGGCCCGAGTGCCATGATTTCAGATCTGAACCTATTATGTTTTCATGAATATATGTGAGTTCTTGATCCTATTATGCAAGTCAATATTCACCTACTATGTGTTATGATCCGGCAACCCCGAAGTGACAATAATCGGGACCACTCCCGGTGATGACCGTAGTTTGAGGAGTTCATGTATTCACTAAGTGTTAATGCTTTGGTCCGGTATTCTATTAAAAGGAGGCCTTAATATCCCTTAGTTTCCAATAGGACCCCACTGCCATGGGAGGGTAGGACAAAAGATGTCATGCAAGTTCTTTTCCATAAGCATGTATGACTATATTCGGAATACATTCCTACATTACATTGATGAACTGGAGCTAGTTCTTTGTCACCCTATGTTATAACTATTGCATGAGGAATCGCATCCGACATAATTATCCATCACTGATCAAATGCCTACGAGCTTTTCACATATTGATCTTTGCTTAGTTACTTTGCCGTTGCCACTGTTACAATTACTACAAAACTGATATTGTTACTTTTGCCGCTGCTACCGTTACTTCCATACTACTTTCCTACTAAATACTTTGTTGCAGATATTAAGTTTTCCAGGTGTGGTTGAATTGACAACTCAACTGCTAATACTTGAGAATATTCTTTGGCTCCCCTTGTGTCGAATCAATAAATTTGGGTTGAATACTCTACCCTCGAAAACTGTTGCGATCCCCTATACTTGTGGGTTATCAAAGGCTTCTCCAATTACTTAATGCTTTGCCTGATCATCCTCTCAAGAAAAATAACTTGATATCTTTTATAATGGACTAACCGATGCTTCCAGAGACCACCTGGATAGTTGTGCTGGTTGTGTTTTCAGGGAAAGAACTGCTGTCGGGGAAACTGATCCACGAACACCTATGGGACCGGCGGACCGAGCCCCTTTCGGTTCGGCGGGGGGCGGAGGTCGCACGAAGAGCAGATCGAGGCGAAGCACACAAGCAGTTTACCTAGCTTCGGAGCTCTCCGGAGAGATAACACTCCTACTGCTGCATGTCTAAGTGTATTGAGTTCTTGCTTGGGAGCGCTGAGTGCTACAGTACACACCAGCTGCTAACGAGACCTACCGTGAGTGTTTTCTGCCTTCGAACCCTTCCCTACGTTGCGCATGGGCCTCCTTTTATATGCTTAAGGGGTCTCCGACAGGTGGCAACATAGACAAGGGTAAAAATGGAAAAAGAATTGCGGTTAGGTACAACTACCTGTACAGTGTATCATACCTAACCCTGACGGCAGGGGACAAAGGCATTAAATGCCCGTCTACGTCGCCCAAACAGTGCAAAAAGGGACCGTCAGGGACGCCACCGCTTGCCACGATGGCAATCTTGTCAGCGTCGCTTGCCACAAGATCGCTAGCCAAGACCTCTTGCCACGCGCTACCGAAAGGTCCTGTAGGCGACACGCTGGTGGATGTGCCGGAGCGTGGGTACAGAGTGGTCGCTGTCATGGTCGTTGTCTTGTCGCCGGAAGCTTGTCGCCACAGGGCCTCGCCGGGACGCGTGGCGCGTCGCGGCAAGTTCCTTGAGATGCCTTGGTTGGCCTTCCCGGCAAGCCCCTCTTGCCGGGGCCTTGTCTCCTTGGCTTAAATACTTTGGTCATGCCTTGGTTGGTCTACACTTGCCGGGGCCTTGTCTCCTTGGCTTGAATACTTTGTTCTTGAATGGCTCCAAAGGAACCACGGAGGATCTTGGCGGTCACCCGGCAAGCCTTGCTGCTGGTGCTGAATCGCTGCCGCACGAAGTTCGGGATACTAGGGTACCCCTACTCTAGTACACCGACAACTGTTGATCAATAAGAATTGCTATTGAATAATATGTTGAGTAATGAGAATAATTGGACACTTCGTGAACCATCTCCTAAGACAACTCCAAAGAAAAGGGGTATTCTGTTTCTCAGTCCTGAAGATATGCAAGAGGCAAATAAATCTATGAAAGAAAAAGGTATTAAAGCTGAAGATGTCAAGAATTTACCACCTATTGAAGAAATGCATGGTCTTGATAACCCGACACAGGTAGTAAAGGTAAATTCTCTCTATAGATTTGATGAAGGTGGTATTCCTCGTTATAAGTCTGCTAGTCAGTGCTTGGACGAGTTTGATAATTTTATTGTTAAACACGAAAACTTCCATGCTTATGTTGGTAGATAATTGAAACGCAATGCTCATATGATTTAACACTTGAGTGATTATACGTCTAGAGTTAAAGGTGAAATTAACCTCATTATTAAACATGCTTCTATGGTTACCACTCAAGTAGAACAAGTGCTTAAAGCTCAAAATGATTTGCTCAATGAATTAAATAATAAGAAAAATGATAATGTTGTTAGAGTTATGACTAGAGGGGGTAAAATGACTGAGGAACCTTTGTATCCTAAGGGACACCCTAAGAGAATTGAGAAAGATTCTCAGAGAACTAATGTTGATGCACCTAGTCCTTCTAAGAAGAAGAAAAAGAAAAATGATAGGACTTTGCATGCTTCTAGTGAACCTGTTGTTGACACACCTAAGAATCCCAATGATATTTCTATTTCTGATACTGAAACACAATCTGGTAATGAACATGAACCTAGTGATAATGTTAATGATGATGTTCATGTTGATGCTCAACCTAGCAATGACAATGATGTAGAAATTGAACCTGCTGTTGATCTTGATAACCCACAATCAAAGAATCAACGTTATGATAAGAGAGACTTTGTTGCTAGGAAGTACGGTAAAGAAAGAGAACCATGGGTTCAGAAACCCATGCCTTTTCCTCCTAAACCATCCAAGAAAAAGGATTATGAGGATTTTGAGCGCTTTGCTGAAATGATTAGACCTATCTTTTTGCATATGCGTTTGACTGATATGCTTAAAATGAATCCTTATGCTAAGTACATGAAAGATATTGTTACAAATAAAAGAAAGATACCGGAAGCTGAAATTTTCTCCATGCTTGCCAATTATACTTTTAAAGGTGGAATACCTAAGAAACTAGGAGATCCAGGAGTACCAACTATACCATGCTCCATTAAAAGAAACTATGTTAAAACTGCTTTATGTGATCTTGGAGCCGGTGTTAGTGTTATACCTCTCTCTTTATATCGTAGACTTGATTTGAATAAGTTGACACCTACTGAAATATCTTTGCAAATGGCCGATAAATCAACTGCTATACCTATCGGTATTTGTGAGGATGTGCCTGTTGTGGCTGCAAACGTTACTATTTTAACGGACTTTGTTATTCTTGATATTCCCGAGGACTATAGTATGTCAATTATCCTTGGTAGACCCTTTTTGAATACCGTAGGGGCTGTTATTGACTGCAACAAAGGCAATATCAGTTTTCGTCACTACAAAAAAAATACACTTCCGTGATGATACCTGTTTGTCACAGTAGGTCATGTTTTCTGTCATGCATGTACATCCATGACAAATTTATGAGATAGCCATATATGTGCTGTCGTAGAAGTGTTCCATGACATTACCAAAATTATCATCACGGAAGTGTCCACTTCCATGACGATAAATCGCGCGTCACAGAAGTGCTTTCATCAAGGGTGACCAACACGTGGCATCCACCGTAACGGAACGCCGTTAAGCTATCGGGTCGGGTTTTCGATCCGATAACCCGTTAACAACCCCGACCAATGGGAAGTTTCCACGTCTAAAATTCTTATTGGCCAGACGAAACACGTGTCAGCTCGTCAGTTGGGTCAGATAGGCGCCTATGATATGTCGACACGTGCCACGGACCACCACTGGCCCATTTAGCTTACAAAGTCGGCCCATTTGACTTGGTCAAAAGTTAACAGACTGGCCCATGAAAAGCCTGTTAACGGTCTCTTTGCAAATAGCCCATTTTACGGCTCGTTAACTCACGGCCCGTTAGGCCCTAAAAGAAATCAGCTCAACAACGTCATGTGGGCCGTCAAATATAACACCAGCCCATTTCACTTTTGGCCCATGTATGGCCCACGACATCTTTCGGCCCGTATGAGGCCTTCGTACCTTTCGGCCCTTTACAGGCCCACGGTGACTCTAGCCCATAATGAACAGTAATTTTCTTTGTACCCGTTAACAGCCCGTGATTTACATGGGCCGTTTCCAGCCCGTGTTAGCTTTCGGCCTATTGACGGCCCATATGTTCTTGGGCTCCTTTTCGGCCCTCGATTACTTCTGGCCCGTTATTGGCCTGTTCCCCTAATGGGCCAAATTCGGCCCATGGCAAGAGTCGGCCCGTTACTGGCCTGTTCCCCTAATGGGCCAAATTTAGCCCATGGCAAGAGTCGGCCCGTTACTGGTCTGTTACCCGAATGGGCCAAATTCGGCCCATGGCAATAGTCGGCCCATTTCTGGCCTATTAACCCATTGCGCCGTTTCCAGCCCATCCTATATTCTGGCCCATTAATGACCCGTTATGCCTATGACAGAATTAAGCCTTTGCTTTCCTACGGCCTGTTAACGGCTCGTTACCGTGTTGGGCCGATAACAATTATGCCTGATTACGGCCCATGTAGACCCATTTATCCGACGGCCCCGAGGCCCACCGATTACAGGCCCATTTATCGACGGCCCGAGGCCCACCGATTACAGGCCCATTTATCGATGGCCCGTAGGAGACCCATGGATCCTACGGCCCGTATATGGCCCATGGTAGTTGCGGCCACTAGCAAACCAGGGAAAAAGAAGACTAGGAAATAAATAAGGCCGAAACTAACGCTATGCTATTAAGGCGATTGCACAAATTACATCCACTCGGCATCAAAGATCGCCACCAGTGCAAATATAGGGAACACCCTACACTATACAAAAATGGCTTGGTGTTTTCTTCAGCCGGTGGCTGCACGTTAAGAATAAATTTTGTATCGCAACAAAACAAACTACAACTATATAACAAAAGGAAGGTTGGCATCAAACTTAACAGTCTAGCAGATAAATGCACCACCAGAAGTTCATTTGACCTGACTGTTACGTTTTCATGCTGTATTTTCCGATGGAGCACCATAACCCTCACTTTCATTTCCCCTAGGCTCCTGAACAACATAGCAAATGTCTGATAGTCTGGTTTCAAAACCATGCATATCTTGACGACATTGAGCAATGTTTCTCCTTGTTTCACAAAGGGTCTCTATTATGGAATGGACTTGTGTCTGGAGCGCAGATACAACATTGCTTTGAGCTTGCATATCTTGATCATGAGGCAGTTTGGACGATATTGCCTTAACAACCAACCCAGTATTACGCGGGAACGTGATTTTGGCACTGTTAGTGGACAGGTACTGACCCACTGCAGCAAGAGCTGACATTGCGGTTATAGTTGCCTCGCCACCTTCAGAAGGTGGCGGTTCCACCATTTTTTCCATAGCTTGCTGAAAAGTTGAGGTTTTACATTAGTAGTACCATAACAGAAGATATTAAGGAGGCAGCAAAACCAAACAAAATAGCTTTGGTCTATATACAGAACTTATTCTGGTGAACCCATATAAAATATTAGTTGTATTTTATTGTAAAGTACATAATAAAACCAGGTTCCAAACATATGACCATGTACCATCGCTAATGTATTGTCTATTTCTTCACATTGTATTGAGGGCTAAGGATAAAGAGACGAAGTTTATAATACGGTAAGCATAGTATGACATCATTCATATCACAAAACAACTGAGAACAGACAAACAGGCAATTGTAACATTGTGTGGGCAAGTCCAGCACGGAACTAGATTACGGGTCAAGATCAAAGGAACATCACTCCTCTCTTTTAAACCTTGTAAGGTGCAATGATACGCTAAGACAATTCTGTATAAAATTGAAAAGATTAATAGACATTGGCTGCAAACCATGCAGTTCAAGGCACAAGTCAGAGTAAGTAGTAGTTAAAAGGCATGAGGATTAAGGATTTACAACAGCGGCTTTGACTGGTGTAGTCATGCCCTTCTTCTTGCTGGTGTGACAGTCCTTGAAGATTTCCACAGCATTTGGTTCAGGTACTTTTTGGTCCTTGCGGGCTTTCCTCTGCATTTTGAACAAGTCAATATAGATCTGATAATATGGTACGGTGAAAAGAGTGAAACAACAGCTAATTACAAGAGCCTCGCAGTGTGCAATATAGCTACGAGATCCCGTCGTCTGTTGGAATTTCACTTTCATACGGTTGGCCTTGTTCTTTGAACAGTTCACCTACAAGAAGATAGATTTGTGTGGCACATGCGTAAATAGGACTTCAACATGTGATCTGATCACATATATATAATGTACCTGATACTTTGGATCAGACCAGTGTTTAACAAGGCCCCTCCAGTCTTCATCCGATATATTTTCCACTGGAGATGTTTGGGAAAGTTCACTGTTAGCCTTGCCTTGAAAGTGAGTTTTCCTCAAGTTATACCGATAATGTCGCAAAGCAGACTTGAAAACATGGGTGCAAGCTTGTCTAGTTGCATCATCTTGGCTATCCAACTTGAACCTCATCTGTTGAAAATTATGGGAGTCTCATTATCAGCAACCTAGAAAGTATGGGACAGAGCAAGACGATATTACTAGTTTCCATACATAACCATACTTACAGATAAATGGTCGAGGAAGGTGTTGAACTGGGTTTCGTCTTTGTCATTCCTGTATTGAATCCATGTTGGGAGGATACGTACATGACACCTAACGGCAACAGCTGCCTCGATACTAACTTGGCTGACTCAGAGCATCACGTGGCCTTTTAAACCTGCCTCAAAACGGATCTCCATTCTTCCTCCTCTAGATTTAGTTAACCTATCGAGCATTATCCCCGATGTTTGTTTCCTCTTGCGCCTAGGTGCTAGTCCAACAACGAACATAGGAAGTGTTAGTGTACATCAAACTGTGAGACTACATATAAAGAAGCATGCAATCTGTAACTTGACTCAAAGAACTACCTTCTTGCTGTTGAAGCTCACAAGGTTCATCGATAGTGCCAACTCGTCTTGTGTCAAGAGTGCTTGGGAAGTAGTGTCGGTGGCAAGGGAGCTTGGGAACGTGCTGCTAGCTCGGTTGACGACGAGTAAGTCGAGCATTGGTAGTCTTGTGGTAGGTGTTGCAAGAACTAGGGCTGTCTCGCTTGTTTGGTGGCAGCTATTTGTTTCTGTTTGGCTTTTTTGCAACTCGTGTAGCATGGGATGTCGTGTTTGTAGAATTTTCCGCTGGACTTTGACCTTCTATTTCACCATCGCATTACCAGCAGAATCTGCAGGATTCATCCGCTTCTCATTCCCCGCCATTCTGTGTTTCTTCCTCTTTCTCGTGCCATGTTAAGTCAAGCCGACAAGAAAAACGAATAACAATTTAGTTCTTCAGAACAAATTGATGCGTGATGCAGATGAACTGAACTTTGATGTTAGACAACCACATGATAGGAGGATGTAATATGTATGAAAAATAGGACGGAAGAGATAACCAGAACTATGATGTGTAAACTAAGAAGAAGACATTTCACCAAATTAGAAGCAATGCAATGGAAGGTAGACACCATATGAAAGATGCTACAAATATCGCTCTGCCAAGTAACCGTGTCTCAAAATAAATGGCGTTTAAACAAATGTGAAGCAGTACAAGAAATAAATCATATGCAAGATGCAAACAACATCACACTACCATGTTAGAGGTCTCTCGTCATTAGTGCCATTGCATATTCACAGCATTGCATATTCACAGCTTATGATGTGTAAACTAAGGAGAAGACATTTCAACAAATTAGAAGCAATGAAAGCTAGACACCATATGAAAGATGCAACGAATATCACTCTGCCAAGTTAAAACTGTCTCATCATTAGTGCCATTTCAACAAATTAGTAGTACAAGCTAGAAAAGAACGTGAGATGTAACCTATATCACACTCCAAAGTCAAACGTGTCTTATGATAAGTGATTGTTGTAGGTTACACAATAGTAGTAATTTGATGTAAGAACATGGTGTGATAGACAAATATTGTATGTTCTAGAAACAGGAACACGTGTTTTTCAAGTATAATGTGTAAAGTAAGCAGATGGAATTCAACAAAATTAGAAGCAATACAAGCTAGACATCACACATAACATGCAACCACATATAACAGTGCCAAGTTAGAGGGAGCACCGGTGATGCTGCACTAGGGGAGACGTGCTCATCATAAGCATAGCTTTGTTGAGTGTCTATGCATGTGTTGTCTTGGAAATCATCTTGGGGGTGTGGAGGAGTAGAAACTGTAGAGGCCCTCCGTTCGAAAGGAGCACCTTTATCTGCTGTCTTGCTAACTTCCTTCCGCTTTATTGATTTTGAATTGTCAAGTAAAACCGACAAGAAAAAGTAATAAAATTCTCTCTTCAGAACTCATTCATGCATGATACTGACAATCACTACTTTGATTTAAGGCAAACACATGATAACAGGATGGAATATGTACGAAAAACAGGACGGCATGGCATGTTCACAACTGTTTGTGTAAACTAAGCAGAAACCATTCCAGCAAATAAGAAGCAATGCAAGCTAGACACCACATGAAAGATGCAACCAATATGACTCTGCCAAGTTAAAAGCGTCCCATCATAAATGGAATTTCAACAAATTAGAAGCAGCGCATGCTATAAATCATATGAAAGATGCAACTAATATCGCACTGCATATACTAAAGGTGTTTCATCATATTGATTGATGCGGGATACAAAAAAACAATAGTTTTATGTAAGGACATGCTTAATAGAAAGATGTACTATGTACTAAATACAGGAAGGCATGTCACATTAATAGGTATAATGTATAAGCTAAGCAGACTAGCACATGCAGTTTAACCAGATTGGAAGAATTACAATCTAGACACCATATGCAACATGCAACCACATATCACGCTGCCAAGTTAGAGCAAGCACCTGCGATGCTAGTGTAGGGAAATGTTGTAATCAACTCTGAGCTACGTTCACAATCTTCATCTAGCATTTCTATTTCTTGAGAATCATGTCGAGAGGCTGACGCTGCATTCTTTAAATGAGGAGTAGTCCCCTTGCCTGCGTGCCTCGTCATAAGTGATTGATGAGGGATACACAAGAACATTTGTTTGATGTAAGAACATGGTTAATAAACAGATGTACTAGTATGTACCAAAAACATAAAGGCATGTCATATTCAAAGGTATAATGTGTAAGCTTAGCAGATGCAATTTAACCAAATTGGAAGCAATACAAGCTAGACATCCGGCTGGAGTGATGAGCATGATCATCTAGGACCTAAGAGCCTGGTGGGAGGCGGGCTGCTTCGCCACCATCACAGCTTTTTAGTTGGCTTCCAGGTGAAGCCTATCTTTGCTGGGCTTGTCACTGGCTCGCCAGTGCCCTAACTAGCTATTTATCTTCTGGTGCTCACGGGGTGGTGGTTCATGTAAAAAAATATCTTTCCTTATCTTACCGACTTCGGCCTTTCGAATACAAGCTAGACACCATATGGAACATGCAACCACATATGACACCGTGAAGTTAAAGCAAGCACCTGGGATGGTGGTTCATTGAGAGCGAGGTCATCAACTCCAGAGCTATGTTTACCGTCTCCATCTGCTGACACTGCACCCTTTATAGCGCTGTAACGTGTCTTGCCTACCTGCATACGAAGCTGGAGCGACTTCTCTCTTTTCTTTTCTGCTTCTCTCAAGGCAGAGTCTGAAATACCCTTGCATAAAAACACAATAGTGAGAGTATGGGTGAAGTGTGTGCAGAACTAGTGCACTGTAAAAGTAGCAGGTGGCTGAAAAATAAATGACAGGAGACATATGATAGCTCTACAACATTGCATGGCAAACAAAATTAGATTCTACTCCGTATGATTTTGTAATATATGAGCACAGGAAATGCAGGTACTCCTCCAAAGACACCACCACATGTGGTCATATCTAAGATAACAATGATTGAAAATAAATAGGTCATCGATTTTTTAATGAACCGCCCGATCTATAAGGAGCAGGCAGATGGCCTTCGTCTACCTCCCACGATCCTTTGTTGACGATCTTTCTCGAACCGCCGGCGACCACCGCCTGACCCTGCCTCCGCCGCCCCGCCCTCCCATCGACCTCACACCACCGCCATGCTTGGCAGCGCCCCCATGCCATCCATTTAATCCTGGTCGACCTACAGATCGTGTGCCAGTAGCTCTAGGTCGCACACGCCCCTAAGATAAACACCAAGGCGCTGCTTCCCCGGCGTAATAGGCGTACTAGCGCCTGTTACGCCAGGGAATGCTTCTGTTAATTGGGAATCAACTGGCCAGAAATTGAAATTCAGGGGGGCGACGGACCTCTAGCTAAGGTGAAATAGTATATGAGGAGAAACCTTGTGCATCACGAGTTACTAGGAACATCTAGTATCAAGAAGAAGCGGTCAACTAGTGTCTTCTGTGGGATGAATACCGTGCAAGCAAAGACGTAAGATTTGCACGAATAAGGGAAGAGGAGTACCTTTTTGGTTGCCGGTGTGGTCATCTCCATATGTCGCGCCGATCCTCTTCTTTTTACCAGGGAAACCGATGTTCTGGAGGGTGCAGGCTTGGACGAACCCATGGCCAAATTGTTGACTGTGTTGCCGTGGCCGTATGTCGGCGAAGGGGAAGCAGATCCGAGGAGGCGAAGGACGGCGTAGAAGGAACAGCTCCGGTGCGGTGGAGGGTGGCGGAGTTGGAGCGGCAGCGGTGAGGCGCAGGACGGCGTGGTTGAACTGGCTCGGGTACGGTCGGCTCAGCCTCGGCTTCAACTACTAGTCGTGGAGGGCGTTGCGGTTGAGGTTGCGGTGGACGACAACGTCGGGGTATCGGCTCCGTTGTGATGGAGGAGGGCGGCGGTTGATGGGTGGGATGGGGTGGCGGATGGAGAACGCCGGGGTTTCGCGGCTGGTGGGGAGGTAGTTTTGGCGCCCACGAGTCTAATGGGGAATCGGACGGGGGGCGGGGAGCTAAGGGGAAGCATGTTTCGTCAGGATGCACTTGTTTTGGCTTTTTGAACAGAAGATGGGGCGCTTGTTTGAAATTTGGGAAAGTACAAACTTTGCCCACCTCTTAAATTTCGGACCTCATCATGGTCGGGGTAGGATGGTAATCCCAGGTGTCCCAAATAGTGGGCGGGAGCGATTTCGCCGCCACAAGATCTGTGCTTAGGCGGCCATGTGTATGAATGTTTTTCGAGGCGGTTGCGTGGCGCCTAGATGAAGCTACAAACCTACCCCGGTTTAGACCTTTGGACGTCGGGCGATGAGGTTTCACGGTCGAGTTATTAGAAAAGTAATTTCCTTGTACTACCAAACATTGGTCTCACGCGGTTTCAAGTAGTAGAGGCTCTTTTGGCACTTCGTTCGAAATTTTGAAACACAAGAATTCACGTTTAGAGTACTCTTGAACTATGAGGATTGACCTAAAAAGACAATGTTATATTTGACCTTGTATGTTTGAAAACCTCATTAAATTATCCGCTTCTTTTTGAAATTTTGACACTTGAAAATCCTATAAGATTATTTTGGAATGGAGGAGCTAAATTTGAATCTATTTTGTACACGACTACATATGCTATTATGTACAAAATCAGAGCAAAGATTGGTGCCCCCATAATTTAGGTATGGTTTACAAATGTCATGATATCAACTTCAAATAATTGAACGGACTTCATGTTGAATTCGATTTTTTTAAACCACCTTAAGTTGAATTCAAATGTATGCTAGTTTATAGGTAGCTATTTATAATGTCCATTGTGTAACTTTCGTATGTATAATGTACTTTACACACACAACATGAACTATACTCACGTTTATATTCGATTGCTAAAGCGATGCATTGTCTGGAGTTCAAAATACTAACTATGTGGATCAATTGTGTCGAATAATAACATAGACATGCTCAAATTCGATAGAATCTAGATGTCTGATGGATCAATGACCACTCCTTACGCGAATTGCAAATATCATGATCCCATCCTAATATTTGGATACAATTTATATCTTTAATCAATGTGTAGAGCAGTCTTTTACGTGGAGTTTCACTCTCCATCGGTGGTCTCTCACACATGCTCACACACTCTCTCCCGAGGTGTCTTTCTCGCACACATGCTCTAGATATAACCCTCCCTCCCTCTCGTAACCATTTACAACTGTTTTCACTAACCTTTATCACAAGCACTCTTCCTCTCGCAAACATACACACGCACAATCCGCATTGACCCTTTCTATATACATGGACCTGCCTACGTGTCTCATGTACGCACATTATCTTTAAGCCTGTCTCTCACGCATTGTCTCACACCTCTCTTCCTAATCGACGAGTATGATTCTAGCTGAGCATTCTGTAGGATGCCCTTGAAAGTTAGGTTGGATGAATAGTAATATCAGAGATGAAGGGGTTACCTTAGTCCGAGAACCTAGGGTTACAAATCCTAGCCAGCTTTGTCAGTGGACACAGAGTCCTTCACAATTCTGCTATCTTTGTCTTGTACGACTAGTCATCCATGGGTCTTCCTAAATGTGTCACGGGCCGACCAATGTGGCGCAGGACGGAACCGAACGAAGGGCGGCACCTCGACCCACCGGACCTCACGCGGTGACACACCCTCTGCCCCCACGTCTCATTATCTTCTCACACCCACACATACCAACACAAACACCACACACGCAGAAAATTCTCCTGGTGCCTCTATTCCCTCCCCCCTTGCATATACACACTCAAGGGAATGGAATCTCTCGTCGTGACGTCATATTCGTCTCTCTCTCTAGACCACTCTCATTTCTCGTGCTATCTCTCCCACGCCGTCGGCCCCTCTATCTGTCGGATGTCGGGTTCCGGCAAACCCTTAAGGTTCGAACTCTGGGGTGCGCATGAAGATCTCTCCCCACACGAGCAGGAATTAAGTGTAACATCCCAAATTTCCTATTTGGAATGTTTTACAATTATAGCTAAGCATCTATGCATTATTTTTTGAAATTGAGTGGCATTTGAAGTTTCAGAAGTTTTTGAGTTGTTGGAATTTGAATTCAAAAAAAATTGGCAGTTGAAATTTATTTCAAAACAATGCCTGATAAATACTTGAGAAAAAGTATGAGAGGAGTAAACATGACACTCCAAAAATATCAGAGGAAAAACTTTGCCAAAAATTTTGAATTCAAATTTGATTTTATTTGGGATTTATAGAAAATGAATTTTTTTAAAGTTTGAGATTTGACCCTGGAAAAATGTTCAAATTATAGGGAATATTCCCCTGATCATTTTGATATATATATGTCCTATATAAAATATATATATTTAATATATTTTTTTCTCTCTCTCTAATTCAAAAAAATAGAAAAAGGAAGAAACCCCAGCGCCACCAGCTAACTGCCCAGCCAGCCGAGAGCGGCCCACCAATGGCCGAGTTAACCCGGCTCGGCCAGCGCCGAGCCGACCGAGCCGAGCCACCGCGCAGATTCCCTTCCTTCGGTCGCCCAATCGAATCGACCTCCCTCTCTCACCGACACCCGACCACCTCTCTCTTCCCTCGCCCACGCCACTCCACGCCGACGCAACCGCCGCCGCCGCCGGAATCCCGGGGATCCCGGGATCGCCTCCCGATCCGCCCCTCGCCCAAGTCGAGGCCCCTATATAAACCGCCCGCTCGACCCGTTCCCCGCTTTCCCCTCGCCAACCTCGCTCTCACCGCGATCCCGCGCGAGTCCGACGCCGCCATTGCATTGCCTGCCCGGCCGCCTCGAACCCCCAGCTCCACCGACCCCACCATCGACTTCACCTCGCTCCGCCGCAGCCGCCGGAGGTCTCCGCCGTCGTCCCCGACCACCGGAGCCACCGCGCCGTCGCCGCCCGAGCCGCCGTCGCCGTCGACCACCGCGGTGAGTCACCGGAGATGCCCCCCACCGTCCGATCTAAACGTAGGGTCTAGATTAGATCTACGAAGGGGTACGGTTTATTTTAAAGATCCGGTTTTAGTTAGCGGTTTAGTTGGACCAGCCCGATCGGGTTATTTTCTGTTAACCACGGGCACGTTTTAGTTATAAAACGCCCGAGCGTTAGATAGGCCCATTAGCGCCGGTTTTTCTTTTTAATTATATTTTCGTTTCTGTTTTTTTTACAGAATAGTTTCAGTTTTGTAAAATCCATATCTTTTAATCTACTTAATATTTTTAATTGATTCTTTTTTTGTTAGTTTGCAAATTTGTTGTAGTTTCTGTAGAAAATATGTCTAGTCATGTTAAAATTATTAGAAATTGTTTTATTTTAGTTTTAGGCAGATTAGTAATTCTGCTATAAAATGAGTTAGGATTATTTTATTTTAGTGATTCTTTTGTCACTACTTTGTTTTGACCTTGCCTAACCGTAGGAATTTATTTGGGCATTTTAGATTTAATAAAAAATAGTTTTAATCAAAATCATGTGGTTCTTATTTATTTAACTAGCTACTGTTTTCCTATTGTTTTATTTAGCAAATAAATTTATTTTTCCTATGTGATAGTTTATTTTAGGTTAGTTTCTGTAACTTTAGACCATGAACTTTTATTTACAATAAATAAAATTTTTATTTTATTTTTTCTTGCTAGGATTGTTATAGGCATAATAGGAGTTCTATAATAGCTTTTGATGCGATTCTTTTTGCTCCTAGTTGCATGATGTTTTCTCTTCTGTTAGTTAGCAAAAACCCATGCTTAGGTTCTGTTAAGAAAATTTTGGTTGTGTAAAACTATTTCTTAGTTGTTGTTTGATGTGGTGAAAACATTGATTTGGATTTCTTCGAGTTTTCTTTGGGTTTGGTTCAATTGCTTTGTGTGTTATGTTAGCATGCTGATATATTAAGTGATTGTATGTTCTTATGCTTATACGATTGTTGCTTGCCTCGGTAGAATTTCCGGAGTGCGAAGCTTGCTACCACGAGTCCCTAGCTTTCGAAGATCGTCAGCAAGGCAAGTCATTTGATCATGATTTCTTTTACAATACCTATGATTTTATTGCATTAGAATTATACCTCCCCACCATGCATGCAGTAGGTGAATTTTAAGTTATGTTCTTGAGTAGTATCATGAGGTAGGTTGAAACCAATCCCCCTTGTTACCATGGCCCGGGACGAAGTAGTTTATTTTTGCTATGCTCGTAGACGGGTTGGTTGAGTGAATCATAAGGGAGATGTGAGAGTCAAGATGATGACAACCCCATGACTTCAAGCTCAAGATGGACTTCAAAATTCACTCTCTGGGTGGAGGGCGGTTGTGGGCACCTGGAGAAAACCAGCGGTTGGCGGGATGCATGGAGAAGTGCCATGACATCTTGCGGAAAGCTTCACCCAGCCACGAAGAGACGGATGGATACCCCATTGACCGGAAGCTTACTGTGCAGCCGCAAGCCATTATGGGCTCGCTTGGTCAACCCTAGTTGTGACTCGGCGGACGGTGCTACGAGATGTAGAATAACGGTAGGATTGGATGGGTACGGCGGTGGCGGAGGAACTCTTCGGGAGACCCTGTTTCGTTCGTCCCGTCTTCAAACACTAGGAAGTGCGAAGACTTAAAAGGAGGGAACGATTCTTGCGGGTAAAGTGCGCAAACCTCTGCAGAGCGAAGATCTAATCGATTAGCCGTGTCCCCGGTTACGGACAATTTGAGCCTCTGGAACCTGGAGTATTTCGGATATCTCAACACCAAACTTAATAAATTAATTGAGGGGGTTATTATTTAATAATTGGGAATGAGACATTGGTTGGCGGAACCATCTCAATAATTACCAACATTTTGTAGTAATTGCAAACAAGTCCTTATTGTAGGGAAAAACTGGCTTTTTCGCAAAACAATGAAACTTAGAGCCCCACAGCCAAATTGCATATAGTGTTAGTAACTTTATTATTGTTCTCTCTTTGACTTGCCGGCATATTCAAAATGCTGACCTACACGGCTGCAACGTCTTATGTTGCAGAGGAGTTTTCCGATCAGGAGTGAGGCTACGATCCGCGCTTGGCGATTGCCCTTTGGAGTCGGATGGACTCGCTATTCTTCTACGCTTCCGCAGCTTAATTTAGTTTATTTCTCATGAGTTGTCCTTCGGCCGAATTTATTCTATTGTAATAAAGACTCGATATGAGAATCGTGTAATAAATTCAGGTGTGATTGAACTTTGATTATTTCATCAATGTACTGTGTGTGCCAGCATGATCTTGGGATGGTACAGCTACACAGAGACTTGAGCGATTTTGGGTCGGGTCGCTACATTAAGCTTGGGGATGCCTGATACGTCTCCAACGTATCTATAATTTTTGATTGCTCCATGCTACTTTATCTATTGTTTTGGACTATAATGGGCTTTATTTTCCACTTTTATATTACTTTTGGGACTAACCTATTAACCGGAGGCCCAGCCCAGAATTGCTGTTTTTTTGCCTATTTCACTGTTTCTTAGAAATGGAATATCAAACGGAGTCCAAACGGAATAAAACCTTCGGGAACGTGATCTTCTCACCGAACGTGATCCAGGAGACTTGGACCCTACTCCAAGAAGTGCCAAAGGCGGTCACGAGGGTGGAGGGCGCCCCCCTGGGCGCGCCCCCTGCCTCGTGGGCCCCCTGACGCTCCACCGACGTACTCCTTCCTCCTATATATACCTACGTACCCCCAAACGATCAGGAGAGGAGCCAAATACCTAATTCCATCACCGTATCTTCCTGTATCCACGAGATCCCATCTTGGGGCCTGTTCCGGAGCTCCGCCGGAGGGGGCATCCACCACGGAGGGCTTCTACATCAACACCATAGCCCCTCCGATGAAGTGTGAGTAGTTTACTTCAGACCTTTGGGTCCATAGCTAGTAGCTAGATGGCTTCTTCTCTCTTTTTGGATCTTGATACAATGTTCTCCCCCTCTCTTGTGGAGATCTATTCGATGTAATCTTCTTTTTGCGGTGTGTTTGTTGAGACCGATGAATTGTGGGTTTATGATCCAGCTTATCTATGGAAAATATTTGATTCTTCTCTGAATTCTTCTATGTATGATTGAGTTATCTTTGCAAGTCTCTTTGAATTATCCGTTTGGTTTGGCCAACTAGATTGGTAGTTCTTGTAATGGGAAAAGTGATTAGCTTTGGGTTCAATCTTAAGGTGTCCTTACCCAGTGACAGAAAGGGTTGCAAGGCACGTATTGTATTGTTGCCATCGAGGATAACAAGATGGGTTATTTATCATATTGCATGAATTTATTCATCTACATCATGTCATCTTGCTTAAGGCGTTACTCTGTTTTTTAACTTAATACACAAGATGCATGTTGGATAGCGGTCGATGAGTGGAGTAATAGTAGTAGACGCAGAATCGTTTCGATCTACTTGTTTTGGACATGATGCATGTATACATGATCATTGCCTAGATAACCTCATAACTATGCTCAATTCTGTCAATTGCTCAACAGTAATTTGTTCACCCACCGTTAGCATACTTATGCTCTTGAGAGAAGCCACTAGTGAAATCTATGGCCCCCGGGTCTATTCTCATCATATCAATCTCCATCACTTTATTTACTTGCTTTGCTTTTACTTTTTTACTTTGCATCTTTATATCAAAAATACCAAAAATATTATATCTATCAGATCTCACTCTCATAAGTGATCGTGAAGGGATTGACAACCCCTAATCGCGTTGGTTGCGAGTAGCTATCGTTTTGTGCAGGTACAAGGGACTTGCACGTGGCCTCCTACTTGATTGATACCTTGGTTCTCAAAAACTGAGGGACATACTTACGCTACTATGCTGCATCATCCTCTCCTCTCCGGGGAAAACCATCGCAAGCTCAAGACGTAGCAAGAAGGATTTCGGGCGCCGTTGCCGGGGAGTCTACGCAAAAGTCAACATACCAAGTACCCATCACAACCCCTATCTCTTGCATTACATTATTTGCCATTTGCCTCTCGTTTTCCTCTCCCCCACTTCACCCTTGCCGTTTTATTCGCCCTTCCTCCGTTCAATCTTGTGTTACCATGTGCCTTCTTTTTGCTTGCATCTTCGCTTGCTAAAAGTTTATGGATCCTCATCCCCTTGCCAATCTTTTTAAGATATCCAATTATGATGAACCAATTCCTAGTGATTTGGATGCACTAGATTATCTTTATAAGGTTTTGCCTGAAATCCGTGAAGTGACTCACGATAGATATATGAATAAAAAGCATGATTGCAATCATTTTATTATAAATTCTTTTGATGTCAATTGTGCTAATAAAATGCAAGACCCTATGCTTGGGTATGCTAGTTTTGCTATGTCCTCTACTTGTTGCAATGATCATGATTGGGGTGATTCTTCTTATGATCTTGAAAATTTATTTAATCCCCATGATGAATATGACATAGATAATAGTGTTTGAAATAATATTGAAAGTGGGTTTGGAAGAGTGTCAACTTTAGATCCCACATATTTTGATAATGTTCAATCTTATGAAGTTTTTGATAAAAGTGGGTTTGGAGAGGTCATGACTTTAGTTAATATTAATCCCACTATTTCGGAAGAGTGTCAACTTCGCATGCATGTGGATCGTGTTGAGAATATGTTATGTGATAGCTATATTGTTGAATTTTCTTATGATCCTACATGTAATTATTATGAGAGAGGAAAATATGGTTATATAAATTTTCATGTTACTAAATTACCTATCGTTATGTTAAGATTGCTATTGTTCCTTTCCGCTTCCTTGCATATGCTAGTTTTTGCTTGCTACGATAATTTGTTTGCCTATAATATGCCTATGCATAGGAAGTATGTTAGACTTAAGTGTGTTTGTCACATGTTTTATGATGCTCTCTTTGTGCCTCAATTCTTGTCTTTCTTGTGAGCATCATTGAATCTTAATGCCTAGCTAGGGGCGTTAAACGATAGCGCTAGTTGGGAGGCAACCCAATTTTCTTTATGTTTTTTGTTTTTGCTCCTGTTTAGGAATAAATAATCCATCTAGACTCTGTTTAGATGTGGTTTTATCTTTTAGTTAGTGTTTGTGCCAAGTTGAACCTATTGGATCTTCTTGGATGATAGTTATTTGATCTTGCTGTAATTTCCAGAATCTTTGTGCTCAGTGCCCGAATTGGTAAAAATCACCAGAACGTGATAAAATACTGATTCCAATTGCTGCTGATCAATAAACAAATTGTCCAGGTCTTCTAATTTTGGTAGAAGTTTTTGGGTTCCAGAAGTTTTCGTTAGTTACAGATTACTACAGACTGTTCTGTTTTTGACAGATTCTGTTTTGCGTGTGTTGTTTGCTTATTTTGATGAATCTATGGTTAGTAAAATAGTTTATAATCCATAGAGAAGTTGGAATACAGTAGGTTTAACACCAATATAAATAAAGATTGAGTTCATTACAGTACCTTAAAGTAGTCTTTTGTTTTCTTTCTCTAACGGAGCTCACGAGATTTCTATTGAGTTTTGTGTTGTGAAGTTTTCAAGTTTTGGGTGAATTCTTTTGATGGATTATGGAACAAGGAGTGGCAAGAGCCTAAGCTTGGGGATGCCCATGGCACCCCCAATATAATCCAAGGACACCAAAAAGTCAAAGCTTGGGGATGCCCCGGAAGGCATCCCCTCTTTCGTCTACTTCCATCGGTAATTTACTTGGAGCTATATTTTTATTCACCAACATGATATGTGTTTTGCTTGGAGCGTCTTGTATTATTTGAGTCTTTGCTTGTTAGTTTACCACAATCAGCCTTGCTGTACACACCTTTTGAGAGAGCCATACATGAATTGAAATTTGATAGAATACTCTATGTGCTTCACTTATATCTTTTGAGCTTGATAGTTTGCTCATAGTACTTCACTTATATCTTTTGAGCTTGATAATTTTTGCTCTGGTGCTTCACTTAGATCTTTTAGAGCACGGTGGTGGATTTGTTTTAAAGAAACTTGATATCTCATGCTTCACTTAGATTATTTTGAAAGTCGTTAATAGCATGGTAATTTGCTTAATGATAATATACTTGGTATTCAAGATATGTGAAACTTTCTTTTGAGTGCGTTGAATACTAAGATAAGTTTGATGCTTGATAATTGTTTTGAGATATGGAGGTGATAATATCAAAGTCATGCTAGTTGAGTAGTTGTGAATTTGAGAAATGCTTGTGTTGAAGTTAGCAAATCCCGTAGCATGCACGTATGGTTAAAGTTATGTAACAAATTTGAAACATGAAGTGTATCTGGCTTGTGCATCCTTATGAGTGGCGGCCGGGTACGAGCAATGGTCTTTTCCTACCAATATATCCCCCTAGGAGCATGCGCGTAGTATTTTATTTTTGATGACTTCTAAATTTTTGCAATAAGTATATGAGTTCTTTTGACTAATGTTGAGTCCATGGATTATACGCACTCTCACCTTTCCGCCTTTGCTAGCCTCTTCGGTACCATGCATTGCCCTTCTCACCTTGAGAGTTGGTGCAAACTTCGCCGGTGCATCCAAACCCCGTGATACGATACGCTCTATCACACATAAACCTCCTTATATCTTCTTCAAAACAGCCACCATACCTACCTATCATGGCATTTCCATAGCCATTCCGAGATATATTGCCATGCAACTTCCATCATCATTATTATGACATACATTAATTTTGTCATATTGCCATTGCATGATCATGTAGTTGACATCGTATTTGTGGCAAAGCCACCATGCATTATTTTTCATACATGTCAATCTTGATTCATTGCACCATCCCGGTACACCGCCGGAGGCATTCATATAGAGTCATATTTTGTTCTAAGTTTTGAGTTGTAATTGTTGAGTTGTAATAGAAATAGAAGTGTGATGATCATCATTATTAGAGCATTGCCCAAAAAAAGAAAAAAAAGAGAAAGGCCAAAAAAAGGCCCAAAAAAAACAAAAGAAAATAAAAAGGGCTATGCTACTATCTCTTTTTCCACACTTGTGCTTCAAAGTAGCACCTTGTTCTTCATGTAATGAGTCTCATATATTGTGCTTCAAAGTAGCACAATGTTTTTCATATAGTGAGTCTCATAAGTTGTCTTGTTCATACTAGTGGGAATTCTTCATTATAGAACTTGGCTTGAATATTCCTACGATGGGCTTCCTCATAATTCCCTAGGTCTTCATGAGCAAGCAAGTTGGATGCACACCCACTAGTTTTCTTTTGTTGAGCATTCATAGCACTAGTGCATCCGTTGCATGGCAATACCTACTCCTCATGTTGACATCAATAGATGGGCATCTCCATAGCCCGTTGATTAGCCTCGTCAATGTGAGACTTTCTCCTTTTTTGTCTTATCCACACAATCCCCATCATCATATTCTATTCCACCCATAGTGCTATATCAATGGCTCACGCTCATGTATTGCGTGAAGGTTGAAAAAGTTTGAGATTATTTAAGTATGAAACAATTGCTTGGCTTTTCATCGGGGGTATAGAAGTTGGGAACATCTTTGTGTGACGAAAATGAAGCATAGCCTAACTATATGATTTTGTAGGGATGAACTTTCTTTTGCCATGCTATTTTGAGAAGACATGATTATTTTGATTAGTATGCTTGAAGTATTATTATTTTTATGTCAATATGAACTTTTGTCTTGAATCTTTCGGATCTGAATATTCATACTATGATTAAGAAGATTTACATCGAAATTATGCCAAAGTATCACTCCGCATCAAAAATTCTCTTTTTATCATTTACCTACTCGAGGACGAGCAGGAATTAAGCTTGGGGATGCCTGATACGTCTCCAACGTATCTACAATTTTTGATTGCTCCATGCTGCTTTATCTATTGTTTTGGACTATAACGGGCTTTATTTTCCACTTTTATATTACTTTTGGGACTAACCTATTAATCGGAGGCCCAGCCCAGAATTGCTGTTTTTTTGCCTATTTCAGTGTTTCAAAGAAACGGAATATCAAACGGAGTCCAAGCGGAATAAAACCCTCGGGAACGTGATCTTCTCACCGAACGTGATCCAGGAGACTTGGACCCTACTCCAAGAAGTGCCAGAGGCGGTCACGAGGGTGGAGGGCGCCCCCCTAGGCGCGCCCCCTGCCTCGTGGGCCCCCTGACGCTCCACCGACGTACTCCTTCCTCCTATATATACCTACGTACCCCCAAACGATCAGGAGAGGAGCCAAAAACCTAATTCCACCGCCGTATATTCCTGTATCCACGAGATCCCATCTTGGGGCCTGTTCCGGAGCTCTGCCGGAGGGGCATCCACCACGGAGGGCTTCTACATCAACACCATAGCCCCTCTGATGAAGTGTGAGTAGTTTACTTCAGACCTTCGGGTCCATAGCTAGTAGCTAGATGGCTTCTTCTCTCTTTTTGGATCTCAATACAATGTTCTCCCCCTCTCTTGTGGAGATCTATTCGATGTAATCTTATTTTTGCGGTGTGTTTGTTGAGACCGATGAATTGTGGGTTTATGATCCAGCTTATCTATGGAAAATATTTGATTCTTCTCTGAATTCTTTTATGTATGATTGAGTTATCTTTGCAAGTCTCTTCAAATTATCCGTTTCATTTGGCCAACTAGATTGGTAGTTCTTGCAATGGGAGAAGTTCTTAGCTTTGGGTTCAATCTTGCGGTGTCCTTACCCAGTGACAGAAAGGGTTGCAAGGCATGTATTGTATAGTTGCTATCGAGGATAACAAGATGGGGTATTTATCATATTGCATGAATTTATTCCTCTACATCATGTCATCTTGCTTAAGGCGTTACTCTGTTTTTAAGTTAATACTCTAGATGCATGCTGGATAGCGGTCGATGAGTGGAGTAATAGTAGTAGATGCAGAATCGTTTCGATCTACTTGTTTTGGACGTGATGCCTATATACATGATCATTGCCTAGATAACCTCATAACTATGCTCAATTCTGTCAATTGCTCAACAGTAATTTGTTCACCCACCGTAGAATACTTATGCTCTTGAGAGAAGCCACTAGTGAAACCTATGGCCCCCGGGTCTATTCTCATCATATCAATCTCCATCACTTTCTTTACTTGCTTTGCTTTTACTTTTTACTTTGCATCTTTATATCAAAAATACCAAAAATATTATATCTATCATATCTCACTCTCGTAAGTGACCGTGAAGGGATTGACAACCCCTAATCGCGTTGGTTGCGAGTAGCTATCGTTTTGTGCAGGTACGAGGGACTTGCGCGTGGCCTCCTACTGGATTGATACCTTGGTTCTCTAAAACTGAGGGAAATACTTACGCTACTGTGCTGCATCATTCTCTCCTCTTCGGGGAAAACCAACGCAAGCTCAAGACATAGCAGTCTCCGCTTCCCGAGGCTGAGGCCTCGTTGTGCGCTTCATGTCCTGCAAGGATTAGTCAGGAGTGGTAACTTCTGGTCTCGGTCGCGGAGGCGACCGACTCAGGTCCTGTGTTCGTGTCGCGATGCCCGTGGGGCACGGACTGAGAGGGGTGCTCCCGTAGTGGACTTGGATTGGAAAACCTCACACGACTGGGGCAGAAAACACTCGTGAGGGCGCCCGCGTTGCCCCCTCGCGAGACTTGCACGAGAGAAAATGAGGCAAGTAGGTGAAAAAGACAGAGAGCCACAAGTGAAGGACGGCAACAATTCCAATAAAACTTCAAATAGGGACAAATAAGCCAACTGCAGAAGCAAACGAAAAAGCCGCGTCCGGCACCTAATCTAGTCTTCGACGTCTTCTCACCAGCGCGGAGCTAAGTGCTGCTGCAGGCGTATGGAGCCCCGAGGCCCGAGGGCGGCTCTCCGGAGACTCCGGGGCGTGTACAGCCCCAACTCATTATTACGTGAGAGTGTCACGGGCGGCGAGCTTCATAGGCATTGGCCTTCTTCACAGGCTCCGGGACTTTCTCAGGGAAATGAGCTTCACAGGCATTGGACTTCTTCACAGGCACCGGGCCTTTCTCAGGGAAATGAGCTTCACAGGCGTTGGCCTTCTTCACAGGCACCGGGCCTTTCTCCAAGGGTAGAACTTCCAGAGGTGCTGGATGTTCCACGCGTTCGGGATGGGCACCCCCTCCTGAGTCTCCAAGCGTGCGGCGCCTGTCAGATGTTGCTGGGTCAGGCCCTCGTGAGCTTCTCCCCTCTTCCCCGCACTTTCCTTCGTGCTCTACGTCCTTAGGTCCCAGCCCTCGAGCGAGCTCAGCCGCCGCTGGTATGACAGGTCGCGATGCCGTGGGTCAAGGCCAGGGGGTGAGGGCTGGAGAGCCAGTAAGAGCCCATGAGTCGCGATGCTCAGGCGCCCCCCTTTTAACGTGTGAGCGGATCGTACGGGAGAGAGGGAGAGGGGGCTCACGACGCCCCCCACGCTATCACGAGGAAAAAAAGGTCTGCCGTTACAGTTGCCAGCCAGCCGTTGGTTTCTCCGAGGGAGTGATCGAGGCACTGAGGGCCTAGCGAGGTAGCGCTATGCGGGGCTGCCGCGGCCAGAGCTCGACCACTCAGATTTGTCGGTGTTGCAGGGACGGACCCATGCGCAAGCGCTGTGCCAGAGCGAGTGGATCCAAAGGTAGGTGTCAATCAAGCATGCGATTATCTCAAGCAGGTTAGTCACAAAGAAACAAAGCAACTTAGATAGATGCAGAGAAAGCAAACGCCACCGGGTCAGGCCCGAGCTGCTTGGGGATGATGCAGCCCGAGGGGCGCCCCCAACGAGGTAAGTAGAAGACATAAGCAGGACGGATACATGCCGCAGGGACGGACCCACGTGACCTGGGAATGATGCGGCCCTGGGGGCGCTCCCAGCTGAAACGAAACTTGAAAGAAGTAACCTGATACCATTGCAGAACGAGTGTCGGAGTAGCTGGCGGTGTGGGGTGAATAAGCCGATCCTCACGAGCCCTCGGGACTCCGAGCCTCGGGAGGCTCAGGAGGTCCGGGCGGCTCGCTGAGGTCCATCTCCATCTCCTCCAGGAACGAGCGATGCTTGGCCACCTGAGCTTCCAGGATGCTCATCATC